>NW_026467963.1:0-55000 GCF_026875155.1 Cherax quadricarinatus | reverse complement strand
CCAGTAGGCCTGCTGCAGTGTTCCTTCTTTATGTTCTTAGGCTTATCACAACGTGTCGGTCCAACTCAGAGCATTAACATAGCGAGCAGGTGACTCTCGTGTAGTCGATAGGCTTCAAACCCCATTAAAGTGAAACTTTAACTAGATTACAATCATGTTTGGCTTCTGCTAGCAACAACCTGGTTGATCAGCTAATCTCGGCATTGCTAATAATGGTATAAAATACCGACTAGCTGAATATCAACACAAACGTACAATAGTTGTAACGTTTCGCCCAAACAGTAGACTTCTTCAGTCAAATACAAAGGAAATAAATGGTATAAAATACCGACACAATGGCAATATAAACACAAATGCAGTGTAATGTGATCCTTTATTGACTACGTTTCGCCCACACAGTGGGCTTTTTCAAGTCACAAACAGAACTACCTGGGGTGGAAGGAACGCGAGTATTTATAGTCCGGCTGAGGTCAGGTGAAGAATGCTGCATCTGATGATGTACCGAGTGGGGCTATAGAGTCTAAAAACTTGGGTAGCTTGGAAAGGAGATTGGATAAGTTTGTGAGCAGACCTTCTACAGTGTTCTTATGTGGGATAGCGATGAAGAAGTTTCTTGGCAAGTGGTTCAGCTATGTTATAGAAGCCACTATTCTGGTTAAAGTTGTTGGATATAGAAATAAGTGATGATTCCAGGATTCTTCGGTATTGAGTGTTGTCTTCTGTGGCGATAAGTCTTGAGTTTCTGTAGTTTATCAAGTGGTTGTGTGAATTACGGTGTTGTACGCAGGCATTCCTTGTGTCGCCCAGACCTGCTTGCGTATTGGTGTTCTAAATACGTGTTTGGAGGTCCCTTGTGTTTCGCCCACGTATAACTTGTTGCAGTCATTCAAGGGATTATGTATACCCCTGCAGAGGATGGAGACTTGTCCTGCCTATACTGGTGATGTCCTTGATGGTCGTGGTTGTGGAGGTAGATACTTGGAATGATGTTTTGGCAAAGATGTGGAAACATGTTTGGCAAGGAGTTGGGGGGAAGGACTATGTATCTCTTTCGGCAGTGTCTTCTCTGGGTGTGTTGAAGATGTTTTAATGCTCCCCGTCTGCAGTCTCTGATGAAGTGACGAGGATAGTGGAGTTTGGAAAATACTTGTTCAATTATAGTGCATTCTTCCTAAAGGAAACTCGTTGCTGCAGATTCTGAGTGCACGCAGGAAGAAGCCTATAATTACACCACGTTTGGTTTTGGTGTCGTGGTGAGAGTAGAAGTGGAGAAGATCGTTTTGGTTGGGGGGTTTTTCGATAGATTTTAAAAAACGAAGTTCATGGTCAGCTTTGCAGAGTAGAACATCATGGAAAGGAAGAGTGTTGTCGATTCTTCTTAAAAGTGTGAACTGGATTGAAGGCTGGGCCCTGGTTGAGCTTGTCTTGGAGAGCTTGAACGTTGAAGCGTTTAGGAGTTATGAGGAGAATGTCGTCAACATAACGGAGCCAGGTGACAGACGAAGGAATAATGGTGGAGAAACGTTCGGCTTCTAGATGTTCCATGTATAGGTTCGCCAGGACTGCACTGAGTGGCGAACCCATGGGTAGTCCAAAAGTCTGCTGAAAGAGGTGTTTTTCGAAAGAGAAAACACGTAAAGCCAACACATAGTTCAACAAGGTCGATGAAATCGCTGGCTGGAATGGGAAGATCAAGTGAATCGTCAATTTTCCTGCGCAAGAAGTTCGATGGCTTGTTTAGTGGTACTTTAGTGAATAGGGAAGTCACGTCAAGGCTGGAAGTTTCTTGTTCCTGATGTTGATGTTGCGAATGCGATTGAGAAGATCACCTGAGGTTTGAGATGTGCTGGACTGATAGTGCCCAAGAGTTTCGAGAGGTGTTTGCGAGAATTCCTGAGGCTTGTGGGGGAGCACTGCCTATTCCCGAGGATATGGCCTCAGGGGGATACCAGGCTTGTGAGTCTTTGGCAGGCCGTACATTCTGGCAGGTCTGGGGTTGCTGGGCATGGTGTGCAGAAGTTTCTTCCCTTGTTCTGAGCTCCTCAGAATGCGGCGAGTCCTTTGAAGAAAAGTTTTAGTAAGGTTGTCCACTTGGTTAGTTGTGAGAGGTTTGTAGGTATCTGGGTCATTAAGTAGATTGAGCATTTTGTTCCTGTAATCGTCAGTGTTCATGATAACAACACCACCTCCTTTATCAGCGGTGGTGACCCTGATGGTCGTGTCTTCTGCTAAACCTTTGAGTGCATTGATGTAACGTCGAGGTATGACTAACCAAGTGGACAACCTTACTAAAACTTTTCTTCAAAGGACTCGCCGCATTCTGAGGAGCTCAGAACAAGGGAAGAAATTCTGCACACCATTGCCCAGCAACCCCAGACCTGCCAGAATGTACGGCCTGCCAAAGACTCACAAGCCTGGTATCCCACTGAGGCCCATATCCTCGGGAATAGGCAGTGCTCCCCACAAGCTCTCAGGAATTCTCGCCAAACACCTCTCGAAACTCTTGGGCACTATCAGTCCAGCACATCTCAAACACTCAGGTGATCTTCGCAATCGCATTCGCAACATCAACATCAGGAACAAGAAACTTCCACCCTTTGACGTGACTTCCTATTCACTAAAGTACCTACTAAACAAGCCATCGATCTCTTGCGCGGGAAAAATTGACGATTCACTTGATCTTCCCATTCCAGCAGCGATTTTCATCGACCTTGTTGAACTATGTGTTGGCTTTTACGTGTTTCTCTTTCGAAAATCACCTCTTTCAGCAGACTTTTGGACTACCTGGGTTCGCCACTCAGTGCAGCCCTGGCGAACCTATACATGGAACATCTAGAAGCCGAACGTTTCTCCACCATTTTCCCTTCGTCTGTCACCTGGCTCCGTTAGTTGACGACATTCTCCTCATAACTCCTAAACGCTTCAACGTTCAAGCTCTCCCAAGACAAGCTCAACCAGTTTGGCCTTCAATCCAGTTCACACTTGAAGAAGAAGTCGACAAACACTCTTCCTTTCCTTGATGTTCTACTCTGCAAAGCTGACCACGAACTTCGTTTTAAAGTCTATCGAAAACCCCCCAACCAAAACGATCTTCTCACTTCTACTCTCACCCCGACACCAAAACCCAAACGTGGTTGGGAATTATAGGCTTCTTCCTGCGTGCACTCAGAATCTGCAGCAACGAGTTCTTTAGGAAGAATGCACTATAATGAACAAGTATTTTCCAACTCCACTATCCTCGTCACTTCATCAGAGACTGCAGACGGCGAGCATTAAACATCTTCAACACACCCAGAGAAGAACACTGCCGAGAAGAGATACATAGTCCTTCCCACCAACTCCATTGCCAAACATGTTTTTCCCAAAATCTTGCCAAAACATCATTCCAAGTATCTACCTCCACAACCACGACCATCAAGGACATCACCAGTAGTAGGCAGGGACAAGTCTCCATCCTCTGCAGGGGGATACATAATCCCTTGTAAGACTGCAACAAGTTTTACGTGGGCGAAACATCAAGGGACCTCCAAACACGATTTTAGAACACCAATACGCAAGCAGGTCTGACGACACAAGGAATGCCTGCGTACAACACCGTAATTCACACAACCACTTGATAAACTACAGAAACTCAAGACTTATCGCCACAGAAGACAAAAACTCAATACCGAAGAATCCGGGAATCATCACTTTTTTCTAATCCACAACTTTAACCAGATAGTGGCTTCTATAATATAGTGAACCACTTGCCAAGAAACTTCTTCATCGCTATCCCACATAAGAACACTGTAGAAGGTCTGCTCACAAACTTATCCAATCTCCTTTCCAAGCTACCCAAGTTTTTAGACTCTATAGCCCCACTCGGTACATCATCAGATGCAGCATTCTTCACCTGACCTCAGCCGGACTATAAATACTCGCGTTCCTTCCACCCCAGGTAGTTCTGTTTGTGACTTGAAAAAGCCCACTGTGTGGGCGAAACGTAGTCAATAAAGGATCACATTATACTGCATTTGTGTTTATATTGCCAAATACAAAGGAAGCAGTAAGTGTTTGAAGTGGTCAGTCCCTCAGGCTGGAGAAGAGTTCAGCACCATGGTCTGGAACAAGGTGGTCAGTCCCTCAGCCTGGAGAAGAGTTCAGCACCATGGTCTGGAACAAGGTTGTCAGTCCCTCAGCCTGGAGAAGAGTTCAGCTCCATGGTCTGGAACAAGGTGGTCAGTCCCTCAGCCTGGAGAAGAGTTCAGCACCATGGTCTGGAACAAGGTGGTCAGTCCCTCAGCCTGGAGAAGAGTTCAGCACCATGGTCTGGAACAAGGTTGTCAGTCCCTCAGCCTGGAGAAGAGTTCAGCTCCATGGTCTGGAACAAGGTGGTCAGTCCCTCAGCCTGGAGAAGAGTTCGCACCCTGGTCTGGAACAAGGTGGTCAGTCCCTCAGCCTGGAGAGAGTTCAGGCTCCATGGTCTGGAAAAGGTGGTCAGTCCCTCAGCCTGGGGAAGAGTTCAGCTCCATGTCTGGAACAAGGTGGTCAGTCCCTCAGCCTGGAGAAGAGTTCAGCACCATGGTCTGGAACAAGGTGGTCCCGTCCCTCAGCCTGGAGAAGAGTTCAGCACCCTGGGCTGGAACAAGGTGGTCAGCCCCCAGCCTGGAGAAGGTTCAGCTCCATGGTCTGGAACAAGGTTGTCAGTCCCTCAGCTGGAGAAGAGTTCAGCTCCATGGTCTGGAACAAGGTGGTCGTCCCTCAGCTGGAGAAGAGTTCAGCTCCATGGTCTGGAACAAGGTGGTCAGTCCCTCAGCTGGAGAAGAGTTCAGTTCCATGGTCTGGAACAAGGTGGTCAGTCCCTCAGCCTGGAGAAGAGTTTTGGCCCCCATGGTCTGGAAAAAAGGTGGTCAGTCCCCCAGCCTGGAGAAGAGTTCAGCTCCATGGGCTGGAACAAGGTGGTCAGTCCCTCAGCCTGGAGAAGAGTTCAGCTCCATGGTCTGGAACAAAGGGGGTCAGTCCCTCAGCCCGGAGAAGAGTTCAGCACCATGGTCTGGAAACAAGGTGGTCAGTCCCTCAGCCTGGAGAAGAGTTCTGCACCATGGTCTGGAACAAGGTGGTCAGTCCCTCAGCCTGGAGAAGAGTTCAGCTCCATGGTCTGGAACAAGGTGGTCAGTCCCTCAGCCTGGAGAAGAGTTCAGCACCATGGTCTGGAACAAGGTGGTCAGTCCCTCAGCCTGGAGAAGAGTTCAGCTCCATGGTCTGGAACAAGGTGGTCAGTCCCTCAGCCTGGAGAAGAGTTCAGCTCCATGGTCTGGAACAAGGTGGTCAGTCCCTCAGCCTGGAGAAGAGTTCAGCTCCATGGTCTGGAACAAGGTGGTTAGTGCCTCAGGCTGCAGGAGAGTTCACCTCCATGGTCTGGAACGATGTCGTTCCAGAATATCAACACTGTTGGACTGACCACCTTAAATACCTTTTCTCCAAGGTTGTTGTGATTTCGTGAGTGATAGTGTAACTCTTTCACATCACCCAAATAAGATGCAAGATAGTGAATCATTCACCAGTAGTACCACTGTAAACATAATGGTTCAAATCGGACCGAAATGTCGTCAGAAGTTTCAGTCACCTGTGTGTGGGTTATTCGTGTCTTGTACCTTTTTGTTTTTTAAGATTGGCAAAGTTTTGTACATTGTCTCATGTTTGGTTTGGGTTCCAGGGGAGGTAGTCAGTCTGTAGTTCCAGGAAGCTCATCTTCCAGTCTCCCATATCATCCAGTTTTTGTTGTTCGGCAGCCATAGGGATAAGACGGGAGTCTGAGTTACTGTTCAGGGGAGGTGGTGTAAGGTGAGACCCAGGGTGTCCTTGGTGGGAGAGAGAGAGGAGAGAGAGAGGGAGAGGGAGAGGGAGAGGGAGAGGGAGAGGGAGAGGGAGGGAGGGAGGGAGGGAGGGAGGGAGGGAGGGAGGGAGGGGAGGGAGGGAGGGGGGGAAAGGGAGGGGGGGGAAAGGGAGGGAGGGGGGAGGGGGGAAGGGAGGGGGGAAGGGAGGGGGGGAAAGGAGGGAAAGGGAAAGGGGGGGAAGGAAGGGGGGAAGGAAGGAGGGAAGGAAGGGGGGAAAGGGAAAGGAAAGGCATTCAGAAATGAGCTGCATCACAAGAGGCAAAAAGCAGCCAATGACTGTGTCCTTCTCCAGACATTATTCTCACTCCAGTTGCTTGTGTGTGCGATTTGGGAAAAGCCCCCAAAGACTTTCTAGGTGTATATTATCAGTTCTATCTCCTGCTCCATTGGTACATTTTTTGGATTTGGGCGTTCCCAGTAATTTAAATGCTTAGGGGTCGAAATGATCTTGTATTTTTTCCCAAGCCTAAATTTCTCCTGCCATGAATGGGTCCCCCAAAAATGAGCCCAAAGTGATTAGACAATGTCACTTGGCTTTTTTGCCTTTTTTTGAAGGTTCCAAACTTCTTGTTATCTTCCGGTTGTCGTGAATTTGCTTGTGTTTTGGAGAAAAAGGGTCAGCTGACAGGTAATTCCGGTCTTTCACATGTTTCTTTCATTATGTTTGATGATTCTGTGTACTGTATACAGTGCCCCTTCAAAGTTTTTCGTTCTTTCTAAAACCTAAGCAGCGGGAATTAACACCACGAACTCTGTTTTTCTTCTGCCCCTGGAAAACCTGTTTATGTCTTTTCCGGTCTCTACCGTAGTGACATGTTATTTTAGGTCATCGCAAAGATGAAAAACTGTGACTGGTGTTTTTATATGTTGCTATGAGGATGAGAAAAGCAGAGGTGCCAGGACAGTTTTGGGGCCTGAGCTTTTTACCTCGCTGATGCTGATTCTGATCTGTTTATATGGGTTTTCTCTGTCAAAAAAAATTAAAACATGCGTCTGCCTACTTCCCCCGTAATACTTAGGCCCTATTTTTGGCGACACCCCATGATGCATCTGTCACACGGCTTTGCAAAATATGTGCCTTACATTTTGCTTTCCCGGTTTTCCCCCCCCAACGCCCTTATTTCCGTCATGGGATTAGCGGCTGTACGGGCATGTTGTTCCCTCGAAAACCATTTGGGTTTGGGGTTGTGTTTTTTGGTGGGGGCTAAAGCCCCGTTTTTCACACCGGGGGCCCCCGGGTTCGATTCCGGGGGTGGAAAATTTCACATTTCCTTACCCTGTTGTCCGTTTCACCTACAGCAAATAGGCCCCGGGTGTTGTCGACTGGTGTGGGTGCCCCTGGGGGGACAAGATTAAGGACCAAAATGGAAAAAGTTAGCGTCCTCATGACGCATGACTTTTTTGGGGTTATCCGGGTGGAAACCCCTCCGGGGTTTTTAAAAATCCGAACGAAATCTTATTTTTCTTTTTGTGTTTTTCCTGAAGTTGAATATTACATCAATGTTTTTATACAGGGGGAAGTAAATGCGAATGGATAATTAGAGCCTCAAAACAAAATATACGAACCAAAATGATACTCTTAAAGGCTTATATTCTCCGATTGGATATTACTAAAATTCCCTTCTGTGGGGTAAATTTAGACCTGGAGAATGACAGTGAACGTTATTTGCTGTATCAAACCAGAAAAAAAATTTTAAATTTCCCTGGGAACGCAGACATAAAAAGTTAGGAAGAGGCAAAGAATTGTTGATTTTTTCAGCGGATTTGTTGACTTTGGAAAAAAAAATAAACGTAAAACAGCAAGTTAGTGAGCTTGAAAACAAGAGAAGACGGGGGCTGCTTTTGTAGCAATTCGCCGGTCTTTCCCCCGGCCCGGGTCTTTCCCGATGGGGACCGGGGAGCAGTAGGAAGCAGCTGCTTGGGAAGTTCGCCGGTCTTTTCCCCGGCCCGGTCTTCCCGATGGTGACCGGGGAGCGTAGAAAGACAGAGCTGCTGTGAAGTTTGCCGGTTTGTCCCCGGCCCGGGTCTTTCCCGATGGGGACCCCGGGGAGCATAGAGAAGACAGAGTGCTTTGGAAGTTCGCCCCTCTTGTCCCGGCCCCGGGGCTTCCAATGGGGACCCGGGGGGCGTAGAGAAGAAGAGCTGCTGTAGCAAGTTTTGCGGTCTTGTTTTCCCCCCCCGGGTCCCCCCCCCCCCACAAAAACCCCCTTCCCCCCCCCCCCCCGGGTTTCCAGATGGGGACCCGGGGGGCATAGGAAGGGCAAGCTGCTGTGCAAGTTTGGCCCGGGCTTGTCCCCGGGCCCGGGTTCCCGTGGGGACCCCCGGGGGGCAGTAAGAAAACGGGGCTGTGCAAGTTCGCCCTTTGCCCGGGCTTCCAATGTACCCGGGGGGGAGTAGAGAAAAGAGTGCTTTGCAGTTCGCCCGGCTTGTCCGGCCCGGGGCTTCCAAAGGGACCGGGGGGCAGTAGGAAGCAGAGGCTGTAGCAAGTTCGCCGGGTTTTTCCCGGCCGGTCTTCAAGGGGACCCGGGGGGGCATAAGAAGACAGAGCGCTGTAGCAAGTTCGCCGGGCTTTTTCCGGCCCGGGTTTTTCCCGATTTACCCGGGGGAAACAGTAGAGAAGACAGGCTGCTGTAGCAAATTCGCCGGTCTGTCCCGGCCCCGGGGCTTCAGTGTGACCGGGGACGTAGGAAGACAAGGGTGCTGTGAAGTTCGCCCGGGCTTGTCCCCCCCGGGGCTTCCCAAAGTGACCCGGGGAGCGTAGAGAAGACAGAGCTGCTGTAGCAAGTTCGCCGGTCTTTTCCGGCCCCGGGTTTTCCAAAGGGTGACCCGGGGGGCATAGAGAAGACAAGGGTGTGTGAAGTTCGCCGGGCTTGTCCTGGCCCGGGGCTTCCCCGATGTGCCCCGGGGGGCAGTAGAGAAGACAAGGCTGTGTGAAGTTCGCCGGGCTTGTCCGCCCCCGGGTCTTCCGAGGGACCCGGGGAGCAGTTTTAGAAGACAAGGGTGGTGAAGTTCGCCCCGGCTTGTCCGGCCCGGGGCTTCCAGAGGTGACCCGGGGGGATAAGAGACAAGGGTGTGGGGAAGTTTGCCGTTTGTCCCGGGCCCGGGGTTTTCCGTGGTGACCCGGGAGCAGTAAGAAGACAAAGGCTGTAAGTTCGCCGGTCTTTTCCCGGCCCGGGTCTTCCAGATGGTGACCCGGGGAGCAGTAGAGAAGACAGAGCTGCTGTAGCAAGTTCGCCGGTCTTGTCCCGGCCCGGGTCTTCCAGATAGTGACCCGGGGAGCAGTAGAGAAGACAGAGCTGCTGTAGCAAGTTCGCCGGTCTTGTCCCGGCCCGGGTCTTCCAGATGGTGACCCGGGGAGCAGTAGAGAAGACACTGCTGGAAAACATCCAGAGGATGTATACTGCCAGCACAGAATCAATAAAATGGCGAAATTATTGGCAATGCCTCAAAGCACTTAGCATCTCCTCTCTGGAACAGAGAAGAGAGGTAAGTAGGTATTAGGTTTGTCAGAAAACAGGACAAGTGTTTCCTGACGCGGGTCTTAGTCATATGATAACCCACAACTGGAGCTTTTGGTCATCTGACCGAGGCCTTCCACTGGCTTACCCTCCACAGGTTTTATTTCCAATTTTCACTGGTATTTTCATATAGACTATATTTACTGGGCCGGGGGGCGTTGACCCCCGAGCACCCGCCAGGTAGACTCCAGGTCTAGAAGAGCTCTGGAAACCTGCCACAGGTAAACTACCTACCTGGAGTCTACCTGGAGGGTATTCCGGAGATCAATGCCCCCGCGGCCCGGCCCACGACCAGGTCTCCCGATAGATCAGAGCTTGATCAACCAGGCTGTTACTACTGGCCGCACGGATCCCTGACTGTCTTCAAGAGGAAACTGCATACCTGGAGGTTACCTGGAGGTTATTCCGGGGATCAACGCCCCCGCGGCCCGGTCCATGACCAGGCCTCCCAAATTCTGCTTAATAACCTATTTTTAAACTGCCGTTAAGCACTAGCATTGCTCTCTTTCTGCAACATTGCAAGCCCCTTGTGTGTTGATTGCAACACGAAAGGCCTAGAGCTATCACTCAACTCCCCATTTGGATAATTTGAAACTCGGTATTTTAGTATCACAAAAAATAAATTTGGAGGTCAAGCCGTGCCAGATCAACCAGGCTGTGATGGATATGTGGGTTAACGGGCCACCAGCAGCAACAGCTTGGTTGACCAGGCAAGCACCAGACGAGCCTGGCCCGTGACCGGGCTCTGGAAATAGAAAAACCTCTTAGAACTCATCAAAGATAAGCTAGTCTATGGGGGGACTGCGAGCACCAACAGCCTCACTGATCAGCTTTTTTAAAGTGGAAGCCTGGGCCGTGGGGGACAGGGAATCTGGAAAGCATTCAGTCAGCCTTCAGGCAGCAGCCGAATTACAGTTGGTGGGATGCGCCCTTCGTGCCCTCCTCGACAGCCTAGGGCATTAATGACGGGGTACTCAGCCTTCTCGCTAAATGGGCACGAGACGCTTGCAGGTGCCCTGCGTAATGGCGCATTTCACCGCGTCTCGAAACCTTCGTCGGCTCCGGCTTCAGCTAATCTAAAGAGCATTCTTGCTGCTTGTGACTCGGCATTAATCTTGGCGTGTTTGGCTGACACCTGGATGATGACGATATCTGGATGATGTTGTCGAGAGTCAACGCACCCTCTGCCCGGTCCCAGACCAGGTCTCCTTGTAGATCAATTCCCGATCGGCACTACTCTTGCCATGTTTGGCTCGGCACTGGTCTTGCCGTGAGAGGCTCGGCAGAAGTCTTGCCGTGATTGGACCAGTGTTTCAGGAGGCCGCCATTATGGAATCCATGACCCGCGAAATGTTTGAACTTGAAGGTGAAAGGTTTGAATTCTTTCTTCATTTGCGCTAAATGTCGTTCATTACTTAGCCTGACAAGTTAAGGTGCTTCGGCCTACGTAGCAGCTGCTTCAGGCACGCATAGAGTGCCGGCTGCAGGGACAACGTTCAAAGCTGCTTCCAAGGGCCTCCCCTTTTCCCTTTAACCTGGTACCCGTTGTGCTTGAAAGCCTAAGGATGAAAGTTTGCTGTTCCATGTGGCCATCTTACAGCCTCGATGCTGTATGCGCCGTCAGCCCTCCTACGGTGCTTCTGGGCCTTCAGGGAGGCACGCAGGCTTCAGGGCCTCTCTGGCTTCGGGATTTTTTAACTGCAGCTTTTTGGGTGGTCTTGTGGCCTCAGAGAGGCCTTGGGTGTTCAGTTCCTGGGGCCTCTCTGGCCTCAGGGGGCTATTGCAGTCTTACCCTACGGACTCTCTGGCCTCAGGAGGCCACTGAGTTTCATTTGTGGCCTCTCTGGACTCGAGAGGCACTGTCATGATCAATTATTGGTGGTGTCCTGTTGCTTTCAGAGTAGGTCATGTAGTCTAGACGTGATTTTGCCTAGGGAGACTATGACAGTCAATTTTGGACTTTGGTAAGAGTCAATTTATTTCAGTTCGTGGTTCATTACCTTAGCGCATTAGTCAGATCCTAAGAGTACCTGCTGGTAAGCTTTTGCTTTCAATGTATTGCATACTAGTCAGAAGTATTTCCGGAAGTTGAAGGTATTACAACTCAATGCTTGGATCAATTACTGTTGGATGATATACCTGGTATTAGCATACCTGAGAGTCTTGTACCGGGGTGCTTTGATCCTACCTGGAATATTTACCTGGGGATGATTTACCTGGGATGATTTACCTGGGATGATACTGGATGCATTTACCTGGGATGATTTACCTGGAATGATTTACCTGGGATTATTTACCTGGGGATGATTTACTGGGGATGATTACCTGGGGAAATTACTGGGATGATTTACCTGAGGATATTTACCGGGGATGATTTACCTGGGATGATTTACCTGGGGATTGTGATTTACCTGGGTGATTTATCTGGGATGATTAACTGAGGTATGATTTCCTGGGCATATTTACCTGGGATGATTTACCTGGGATATTTACCTGGATGTTATGGGGATGATTTACCTGAGGATGATTTACCTGGGAGATTTACCTGGGAATGTTTACCTGGAATGATTTACCGGATATTTATCTGGGATGATCTTGACCGAGGAGTGATTTACGGGATGATACGGATGATTCTGGATGTTTCTGGGGCTGATAGAGGATCTTACTGGGAGTTACATGATTTACTGGGGAGATCTACCTGGGGTTTACGGGATGATTACCTGAGGATGATTACCTGGATGTTTACCTGGGACTCGATTTACCTGGATGTATTCGTTACCTGGGATGTTACCTGGGATGATAAACCTGGATGTTTACTGTGACTCTACCTGATGATTTCCTGGATGATTTACTGGAATGTTTACTGTGATGATTACCTGGAGGAATTTACTGGGACTGATACCTGGTATGATTTCACCTGATGATTTATGGATATTTACCAAGATACCTGGTGATTTCCGGGAAGATTTACCTGGGGATGATTTCACTGATGATTCCTGGAAGTATTACTGGGATATTTACCTGGGGATGATTTACCTGGTAATGATTCCTAGATTACCTGGAATGAGTTACCTGGGGATTACCTGGGATGTTACCTGGGAATGTTTCTGGAATGATTTACCTGGGATGATTTACCTGGGGATGATTTACCTGGGGATGATTTACCTGGGGATTGATTTACCTGGGGATGATTTACCTGGGATGATTTACCTGGGATGATTTACCTGGGGATGATTTACCTGGGATGATTTACCTGGGGAATGATTTACCTGGGGATGATTTACCTGGGGATGATTTACCTGGGGATGATTTACCTGGGGATGATTTACCTGGGGATGATTTACCTGGGGATGATTTACCTGGGGATGATTTACCTGGGGATGATTTACCTGGGGATGATTTACCTGGGGATGATTTATCTGGGGATGATTTACCTGAGGATGATTTACCTGGGAATGATTTACCTGGGAATGATTTACCTGGGAATGATTTACCTGGGGATGATTTACCTGGGAATGATTTACCTGGGAATGATTTACCTGGGAATGATTTACCTGGGGATGATTTACCTGGGGATGATTTACCTGGGGATGATTTACCTGGGGATGATTTACCTGGGGATGATTTACCTGGGGATGATGTACCAGGGGATGATGTACCAGGGGATGATTTATCTGGGGACTGGTAATTTACACTGGGAGAATTTACTGGTGTTTGACCGTGGGGATGATTACCGTGATGTTTCCTGGGAAGAAAGTTCCTGGGACTGAATAATAACCTGGGGATGACATTACTGGATCGGCATACCTGGAGATTATACCTGGGAGAGGAGTTACTGGGAGTATTATACCTGGAGGCATGATTACGCTGGCGGACATGATTTACCGGGGAATGAATTTACACGGGGACAAGATTACCTATAGATTTGACCTGGGAATGATTAAACTGGGGACGGGAGGAGATACCTGGGAGTGATAAACCTGGGAAGATTTACCGGGAATGATTTACCCGAAGGATGGATTTAACCTGGAAGGGATTGACCTGGGAATGATTACGGCGGAATGAGTACCTGGAATGATTGACCTGGGAATGATTACCGGAGATTTACCTGGGATATTACCTGGATAATATACCTTGGGATGTATTACCGGGGTGTTACTGGGATGAACCTGGGATGATGTACCAGGTATGGAGTGTTCCATGGGGGATGCCGTTACCAACATACCTGCGGAGCTGCCTGGGCCAACACTTGTGCCACGTTGTGTGAGTCACAGTCCGGATGTGACCTGGAACTATACCTGCATGTCACATGGGCGAAGAGGATAATCCTGGCCTCCTGCTCATTACATGGCGTCCCAGACTCCCATTGAGAAGGAAATAAAATCTAATTCTATATAGTATGAAAGGTAGACAGTAGTGAATAGAATGTTAACACTTGGTACTTTACTGTAGACGGGTAGAAGCCACTTCCAGGGAGATACAACAGTAGGAGGGGTAGGACTGTAGAACCCCCCAGGGAGGAATACATGTTATGGAGGGTAGTAGACGGTAAACCACTCCAGGGAGGTACAGATACATGTCGTTATGTAGGGTTACTGGTAGAAAACCACTCCAGGACGGTACAATACCAGTAGTAGGGTAGACGTGGCACCATAGGGAGACATACATTGAGGTACGGGACAACTGGACCATTCAACAGGGACGGACAATGGACATGTAGGTAGGGAGTAGTAAGACTAGGCAGACAGCCACCTGTCCAAGGAGGTACCTACATGTATGTCAGGGTACGGACTGTAGAAGCCACCTTCAGGGAGAGTACTCATTGAGAGGGGGAGCTGGTAGAGACCACCTTCCAGGGACGGGACAACATGTTATGGCCAGTAGAAGGGTGTGACGTAGAGACCTATCCGGAGTACATACATTGTAGGACGGGATAGACTGGAGACCACTTCCAGGGAGGTCATACATTGTTAGGTAGGGTAGAGACGGTAGAAGCCATCCAGGGAGTACTACATTGTTATAGTAGAGGTGTAGACGTAGAAACCACTCAGGAGGTACATACATTGGTATGGTAGTAGTAGACTGGTAGAAGCCACCTTCCAGGGAGGTACATACATTGTTATGGTAGGGGTAGTAGACTGGTAGAAACCACCATCCAGGGAGGTACATACATTGTTATGGTAGGGTAGTAGACTGGTAGAAGCCACCTTCCAGGGAGGTACATACATTGTTATGTAGGGGTAGTAGACTGGTAGAAGCCACCTTCCAGGGAGGTACATACATTGTTATGTAGGGTAGTAGACTGGTAGAAACCACCTTCCAGGGAGGTACATACATTGTTATGGTAGGGGTAGTAGACTGGTAGAAGCCACCTTCCAGGAGGTACATACATTGTTATGGTAGGGTAGTAGACTGGTAGAACCACCTCCAGGGAGGTACATACATTGTTATGTAGGGGTAGTAGACTGGAGAAACCACCTTCCAGGGAGGTACATACATTGTTATAGTAGGGTAGTAGACTGGTAGAACCACCATCCAGGGAGGTACATACATTGTTATGGTAGGGGTAGTAGACTGGTAGAAGCCACCTTCCAGGGAGGTACATACATTGTTATGGTAGGGGTAGTAGACTGGTAGAAGCCACCTTCCAGGGAGGTACATACATTGTTATGGTAGGGGTAGTAGACTGGTAGAAGCCACCTTCCAGGGAGGTACATACATTGTTATGGTAGGGGTAGTAGACTGGTAGAAGCCACCTTCCAGGGAGGTACATACATTGTTATGGTAGGGGTAGTAGACTGGTAGAAGCCACCTTCCAGGGAGGTACATACATTGTTATGGTAGGGGTAGTAGACTGGTAGAAGCCACCTTCCAGGGAGTACATACATTGTTATGGTAGGGGTAGTAGACTGGTAGAAGCCACCTTCCAGGGAGGTACATACATTGTTATAGTAGGGGTAGTAGACTGGTAGAAACCACCTTCCAGGGAGGTACATACATTGTTATGGTAGGGGTAGTAGACTGGTAGAAGCCACCTTCCAGGGAGGTACATACATTGTTATGGTAGGGGTAGTAGACTGGTAGAAACCACCATCCAGGGAGGTACATACATTGTTATGGTAGGGGTAGTAGACTGGTAGAAGCCACCTTCCAGGGAGGTACATACATTGTTATAGTAGGGGTAGTAGACTGGTAGAAGCCACCTTCCAGGGAGGTACATACATTGTTATAGTAGGGGTAGTAGACTGGTAGAAACCACCTTCCAGGGAGGTACATACATTGTTATGGTAGGGGTAGTAGACTGGTAGAAGCCACCTTCCAGGGAGGTACATACATTGTTATGGTAGGGGTAGTAGACTGGTAGAAACCACCATCCAGGGAGGTACATACATTGTTATAGTAGGGGTAGTAGACTGGTAGAAACCACCTTCCAGGGAGGTACATACATTGTTATAGTAGGGGTAGTAGACTGGTAGAAACCACCATCCAGGGAGGTACATACATTGTTATGGTAGGGGTAGTAGACTGGTAGAAGCCACCTTCCAGGGAGGTACATACATTGTTATGGTAGGGGTAGTAGACTGGTAGAAGCCACCTTCCAGGGAGGTACATACATTGTTATGGTAGGGGTAGTAGACTGGTAGAAACCACCATCCAGGGAGGTACATACATTGTTATGGTAGGGGTAGTAGACTGGTAGAAGCCACCTTCCAGGGAGGTACATACATTGTTATAGTAGGGGTAGTAGACTGGTAGAAACCACCTTCCAGGGAGGTACATACATTGTTATAGTAGGGGTAGTAGACTGGTAGAAACCACCTTCCAGGGAGGTACATACATTGTTATAGTAGGGGTAGTAGACTGGTAGAAACCACCATCCAGGGAGGTACATACATTGTTATGGTAGGGGTAGTAGACTGGTAGAAGCCACCTTCCAGGGAGGTACATACATTGTTTATGGTAGGGGTAGTAGACTGGTAGAAGCCACCTTCCAGGGAGGTACATACATTGTTATGGTAGGGGTAGTAGACTGGTAGAAGCCACCTTCCAGGGAGGTACATACATTGTTATGGTAGGGGTAGTAGACTGGTAGAAGCCACCTTCCAGGGAGGTACATACATTGTTATGGTAGGGTAGTAGACTGGTAGAAGCCACCTTCCAGGGAGGTACATACATTGTTATGGTAGGGGTAGTAGACTGGTAGAAGCCACCTTCCAGGGAGGTACATACATTGTTATAGTAGGGGTAGTAGACTGGTAGAAACAACCCTGGGTTGTGGTACGTACATTGAACTACGTGCGGGCAGCAGTAACAACCTGGTTGATCAGGCTCTGATCCACCAGAAGGCCTAATCATGGACCGGACCACAGGGGCGTTGATCCCCGGTAGGTAGGTAAGGAGGTACAACCCTTCTGTAATACAAGTCTTTAATATTATATTCACAACTACCATAGCTGACATCACTGACATACTAGATGGAAGTTTGTAAATTCTTCTCGTATTTTGATTTACATCTTATATCTGCTGTATACTGTTATATGTATATGTCGAGTGTTCGCTTGAGAGTGAGAGCAGTGCACTCTGGCGGAGGCGAACAGAAACTATAATGGCAGTCATGTACTGTTAATTCACTTACTGCCTGCGGGAGGCTGGGGTGTGGTGGGGATGGCTGAGATGGTGGATTCTGGGGATGGTTGGGGTGTGGATGGCTGGGGTGGTGGATTCTGGGGATGGTTGGGGTGGGGATGGCTGGGGTGGTGGTTTCTGGGGATGGTTGGGGTGGGGATGGCTGGGGTGGTGGTTTCTGGGGATGGTTGGGGTGGGGATGGTGGGGTGGTGGATTCTGGGGATGGTTGGGTGGGATGGTGGGGTGTGGTTCTGGGGATGGTTGGGGTGGGATGGCTGGGTGGTGGTTCTGGGGATGGTTGGGGTGGGGATGGCTGGGATGGTGGATTCTGGGGATGGTTGGGGTGGGGATGGCTGGGATGGTGGATTCTGGGGATGGTTGGGGTGGGGATGGCTGGATGGTGGATTCTGTGGATGGTTGGGGTGGGGATGGCTGGGGTGGTGGATTCTGGGGATGGTTGGGGTGGGATGGCTGAGATGGTGGATTCTGGGGATGGTTGGGGTGTGGATGGCTGGGATGGTGGATTCTGGGGATGGTTGGGGTGGGGATGGCTGGGATGGTGGATTCTGGGGATGGTTGGGGTGGGAGTGGTGGGATGGTTGTTGATTTGGGGATGGCTGGGGTGGTGGATTCTGGGGATGGTTTGGGGTGGGGATGGACTGGGAGTGGTGGATTCTGGGGATGGTTGGGGTGGGGATGGCTGGGATGGTGGATTCTGGGGATGGTTGGGGTGGGATGGCTGAGATGGTGGATTCTGGGGATGTGTGGGGTGGGGATGGCTGGGGTGGTGGATTCTGGGGATGGTTGGGGTGGGGATGGCTGAGATGGTGGATTCTGGGATGGTTGGGGTGGGAATGGCTGGGATGGTGGATTCTGGGATGGTTGGGGTGGGGATGGCTGGGATGGTGGATTCTGGGGATGGTTGGGGTGGTGGATCTGGGATGGTGGGATTGGGGATGGTTGGGTGGGGATGGCTGAGATGGTGGATTCTGGGGATGGTTGGGGTGGGGATGGCTGGGATGGTGGATTCTGGGATGGTTGGAGTGGGGATGGCTGGGGTGGTGGATTCTGGGATGGTTGGGGTGGGGATGGCTGAGATGGTGGATTTTGGGGATGGTTGTGGGTGGGGATGGCTGAGGATGGTGGATTCTGGGGATGGTTGGGGTGGGGATGGTTGGGGTGGGGGATGGCTGAGATGGTGGATTCTGGGGATGGTTGGAGTGGGAGGGCTGGGGTGGTGGATTCTGGGGATGGTTGGGGTGGGGATGGCTGAGATGGTGGATTCTGGGGATGGTTGGGGTGGGATGGCTGGGGTGGTGGATTCTGGGGATGGTTGGGGTGGGGATGGCTGGGATGGTGGATTCTGGGGATGGTTGGGGTTGGGATGGCTGAGATGGGATTCTGGGGATGATTGGGGTGGGGTGGGCTGGGAGGTGGATTCTGGGGATGGTTGGGGTGGGATGGCTGGGATGGTGGATTCTGGGGATGGTTGGGGTGGGGATGGCTGGGATGGTGAATTCTGGGGATGGTTGGGGTGGGGATGGCTGGGGTGGTGGATTCTGGGGATGTTGGGGTGGGGATGGCTGAGGGTGGTGGATTCTGGGGATGGTTGGGTGGGGATGGCTGAGATGGTGGATTCTGGGGATGGTTGGGGTGGGGATGGTGGGATGGTTGGGGTGGGGATGGCTGGGGTGGTGGATTCTGGGATGGTTGGGGTGTGGATGGCTGGGGTGGTGGTTCTGGGGATGGTTGGGGTGTGGGGATGGCTGGTGGTGGATTCTGGGGATGGTTGGGGTGGGATGGCTGGGGTGGTGGATTCTGGGGATGGTGGTGGTGGGATGGTGGTGGTGGATTCTGGGATTGTTGGGGTGTGGGATGGCTGGATGTGGATTCTGGGATGGTTGGGTGTGGATGGCTGGGGTAGGTGGATTCTGGGGATGGTTGGGGTGTGGATGATGGGGGTGGATTCTGGGGATGGTTGAGGGTGTGGATGGCTGGGTGGTGGATTCTGGGGATGGTTGGGGTGTGGATGGCTGGGTTGGTGGATTCTGGGGATGGTTGGGTGGTGGATGGCTGGGGTGGTGGATTCTGGGGATGGTTGGGGTGTGGTGGCTGGGGTGTGATTCTGAGGGATGGTTGGGTGTGGTGGGATGGGTTGTGGTTCTGGGATGGTTTAGGTGTGGATGGCTGGGGTGGTGGATTCATGGGATGGTTTAGGGGTGGATGGCTGGGGTGGTGGATTCTGTGGATGGTTTTGGTGGGAATGGCTGAGGTGGTGGATCTGGGGATGGTTGGGGTGTGGATGGTGGGTAGTGGAATTCTGGGGAGGTTGGGTTGGATGGATGGGGTAGTGGATTCTGGATGGTTGAAGGGTGTGGTATGGATGGGTAGTAAGTGAAGTGGTTGCGTGTGCTAATTGTTGAGTGTGGAGGTCTAGTCCGTTTCTGGATCTAGGATTTTACCGTTGGATGTTGGGGTTTAGAATTCATGAGATGGTCACAGGCAAGTTCTGGATGACGGTGATCCTCTAGATGTTTCTTGCAAGCGCGATCAAGTCAACATTGCACCATAGCTGGCGGCAATGGAACTTAGGTCGAATAATCATAGGTGTCCTATTCTGGGCCTAGAGCATTTCAGCTACATAGCTAGTGTTGTTCATAAATTGGTTCAGGGATTGATCAGGCCGAGGCTGTGTGGATATTGATCGGCGAGACCGCAGTAGAAGCCTGTTGACCAGGTTGACCAGGTATAGTTGTCAAGACCTTAACTCTGGGACGTTGGAAGACTTGACTTGGTATCGGTGTGGAACAGGAGGAGAGAAAATATAATCTACACTGGTTAAAAGTTGGAAGGGAATGGTCCGCAAATATCTGCATCACAGGAAGATCACTCCCTGGTAAGATTAGACTGGATGGGGATCAACCCCCAAAAGTGGCCATGGTACACTAGGGATAACACCATGGTGTCCGGTGGATCACCAGACTTTCTTAACACCCCCATCACGCATAGGCAATTGCAATAAACTCCGGCTGCCTTCAGGAGAGCTTGACAAGTACTAAAGTCATGGTAGTCCTTGCTTGTAGCGCTTGGACTGCAGCGCCAGTACACCTAGTTGATTGCCTTGTCCATACGGGAAGCCTGGTCATGACGGCCGGATGGACTTGATCCACCAAGTACCTCCAGAGTAACAGCTCTGGTATGACAAAGGTAAGTAGACACGAGCGTAATAAATACGTGTAAGCATCCTGATTTAACCATAAGTGAAGGATAGACGTTTAGGTAAGCACTTGAACCTGCCAACGGCAGGTTACCAGCAGTGTGTGTATCTGTACACTTGGAGATCAACTTGGAGATGTACCAGGATCCACCCACCAGATGCAGGTCCTACAGAAAGCTAGTGATAGCTTATCACAGGCTGTTTGTGTATGCAACAACTGTCCTAACGTAACCAATAGCTGGCTATTCGCCACTGTGAGAAAACACCAGCTCCTCCTGAGACAGCCAGGAAGAAATTGACAAGTCTCTCAAGTTCATGATGGTTTTTGTCATCCGCTAGCCTGCCTAGCAGATTACCTAGATGTGCATACCAAGCCAGCTGCTAACGGATACAGCCGGTCAACTAGCCATCAGGACTCGACTTGGCACTGGTACGGCCAGCATGAAAATCCTAGGAAGGATCATGAACGGACAACTGGGGTTTGTACCCTCGTTATCCACTCCAGTGTTATACGTTTCTTGTTACTCATAGTTCCAACTTTAACATTTTTACTAGAGTAAAAGTTAAACATAGTACAACTGTGCAACCCAGATGTTTAGCAGTGTCTAAACTCATCTTGGTGTTTTCTGTACCTGCTAAAGATTTAATTTGTTGTCAGCGTTGGGATTTGCGAGACCATGTGAGTCACAACAGATTGTATGATCCGTAAGGATGATACGGTGCGTGTTTGATTCAGCTTTAGATAATAGGTGAGCACTTAGCCTTGAGGAACAAGTTTTTAGAATGACTGTTATCACAGTTGTACGTTGAACGCACAGTACCCTAGGGAAGGTCACACTCCAGGAAGCACTGACCTGTCTCTGATCAGTATGAGAGATAGCAAAAGTTTGCATGTGTTGGGGCAGCAAACCGCCTGCTACGTCTTGATGGGTATTTGCCTTCAACTGCTATCTCAGACGACTCCAGCCAACCTGACGGCGCAGATACCAATGACGTCTATTAAACAGGATTCTAGAATGATAACCAGGTGGAAATCGAGCAGTAGTGATACTGAATTCCTACAACCCGGCCCTATGCAATAATACACAGTTAGGGTTAGTAACATAAGATCAGGACAAAAATAGAGACAGGTTAAACTGACCATGAACCATCAGTCATAATCGTTCCCTACTTAGACCAATGGTTGTTAACAGTACTAACTAGTTCTTAACATGTTTTAACGTTCTTAACATTTTTTTTTAATATTCAGTTACGGTATCGTAGTACAGAATGGAACCCAGATGTGAACGTCACACAACCGTCACAATCTTGTTCGGAAGTCTGTTGAGTTGAGGGCCAGTCCGACTCGAACAACAGTTAACACTTTCCCTCTGAAGTCTGTGACGAATTCAATTGTTTTTATGGAGAATGTTCACTTGAAGGACGTGTGACACTGTCCAGTACTGTCTTTAGGGTGATATGTCCACTCACAAGACGAGTGACACTGTCCAATAGTCCAAGTTGACAAATAGGCAGCAGAGAGTTTGCATAAATGGGGAGAAATCAAACTGGGGAAGCGTCACGAGCAGTGTTCCACAGGGGTCAGTGTTGGGCCCCCTGCTGTTTACAATATACATAAACGACATAGATGAGGGCATAAAGAGCGACATCGGCAAGTTTGCCGATGACACCAAAATAGGCCGTCGAATTCATTCTGACGAGGACATTAGAGCACTCCAGGAAGATTTGAATAGACTGATGCAGTGGTCGGAGAAGTGGCAGATGCAGTTTAATATAGACAAATGCAAAGTTCTAAATGTTGGACAGGACAGTAACCATGCCACATATAAACTAAATAATGTAGATCTTAATATTACGGATTGTGAAAAAGATTTAGGAGTACTGGTTAGCAGTAATCTGAAACCAAGACAACAGTGCATAAGTGTTCGCAATAAAGCTAATAGAATCCTTGGCTTCATATCAAGAAGCATAAATAATAGGAGTCTTCAGGTTGTTCTTCAACTCTATACATCCTTGGTTAGGCCTCATTTAGATTATGCTGCACAGTTCTGGTCACCGTATTACAGAATGGATATAAATGCTCTGGAAAACGTACAGAGGAGGATGACAAAGTTGATCCCATGTATCAGAAATCTTTCCTATGAGGATAGACAAAGGGCCCTGAATCTGCACTCTCTAGAAAGACGTAGAATTAGGGGGGATATGATTGAGGTGTATAAATGGAAGACAGGAATAAATAAAGGGGATGTAAATAGTGTGCTGAAAATATCTAGCCTAGACAGGACTCGCAGCAATGGTTTTAAGTTAGAAAAATTTCAGATTCAGGAAGGATATAGGAAAGTACTGGTTTGGTAATAGAGTTGTGGATGAGTGGAACAAACTCCCAAGTACAGTTATAGAGGCCAGAACGTTGTGTAGCTTTAAAAATAGGTTGGATAAATACATGAGTAGGTGTGGGTGGGTGTGAGTTGGACCTGATTAGCATGTGCTGCTAGGTCAATTGCCGTGTTTCTTGGGTGAATGTGACCTGACCTGACTAGGTTGGGGCATTGGCTTAAGCCGGTAGGAGACTTGGAGCTGCCTGGCACGGGCCAGTAGGCCTTCTGCAGTGTTCCTTCTTTCTTATGTTCTTATATATAGATATTTTTACATCCGTATTATGACATATTACACCCGTATAATTGCACATTATAGACGTATTTCTTTGTCATTGACTGCTGCCATAGGTATTATCACCTTAATGGTATTAAGTACCCACATGTTGATAAATAAGACAAGTTGAACACCTGGGTATCTGGGTATCTCTCTGTGAAGACAGATACCCAGGAGATGGAGGAATTTTGAGGCGTTTAGTTTCCCAGACTTGAGTGAGGAATCTTCTAGGTTGGACTAAACTAGATTCGTCACTCAGGACTGATAGGTGTCGAGTCCCTTAGCTTTGAGAAAAGTAAAAGATGTGCGAATCCATTCCATTGTTTTATCAAGATTCAGGAACTTAACACCTATCAAGGCTTAGGTATTGCTATATGTATTTATATCGGCATCTTAGTGCTCGTGTATGATTGTAAGTTGATGCTCTGTATGAGTAATGTCTTGTATAATCTGTGTGTGTGTGTTAGTTACCATTTTGTCCTAGGCACATGTTTAGACACTAGGCCTGTTGTATATACGTACATGTGTGTGTATGTGAGTTTGTGTGTGTGTGTTGTGTGTGTGTGTATACTCACCTAATTGTGGTTGCAGGGGTCGAGTCTCAGCTCCTGATCCCGCCTCTGCTGGTCGCTACTGGTTTCATACCTATTCTTAAAGCTATGTGTGGATTCTGCCACTACCTCTTCACTGTCCAGGGTTACCTGGAGACGCTTCCGGAGGTCAGCGCCCCCGCGGCCCAGTCACAGACCAGCCCTCGTGGTTGCTGTCTTGATCAATCAAGCTGTCAGTGCCCGCCGTCAGTCATCTAACATATGCACCACAATCCGGCTGATCAGGAACTGCTTTCTGGAAGCTGTCGAGTTCCCTCTTGAAGACAGTCAGGGGTGTGTGTGTGTGTGTGTGTGTGTATCATATCTGTTTGTGTTTGTACTTGCCTAGAGAAGACTGAATGATTTAATTTACATGATTCGTGTCGCATTTTGTGATTTGCTCGTAAAGTGTGAGTAACATTTTAATTACTAAGTTTTCCCCTTTCTCATCCTGGTGTCTCTCACAACAGTCACTGCCTTTGTAATATTGAAGCCCATGGGTATCTTTCATGTTGTGATTATTGCCGCCTCCAAACCACCCCTCTAGGATTGTTATATTATTATTATAATCCAGAGAGAGCACTAAACCCATAGGATTATACAGCGCCTGTGGGGGGGGGGACGTGGAAGGTATTCAGGCTTAATTCAGGGAACTGGAGCACAGATCCAATTCCTTAGATCAAGAGCCCCTCCCCAGCGTCAAGGAACCTTCCTTGAGGGGTAGCATTGTTGTAACCAGTGGTGGCTCGTGCAGGGGGCACTGCGAAACTGCAGCACCCCCTATTTTCACTCGATATTCTCGATAACATTCAATATAATGAGTTTTTTTTTTCTTTTAATTCCTTTTCTTAAAGAAAATAGGGGGTGCTGCAGTAGTGCAGCACCCCCACACGAGCCGCCATTGGTTAGTACCTCTGGTGCTTGTGGTGTTTACGTTACAGGTTTTGTGAACATTAAAATGGTATAAAATACCGACAGGTTGTTAGGTAAGACACATATGCAACAGTTAGGTATCTTTATTTTGAAACGTTTCGCCTACACAGTAGGCTTCTTCAGTCGAGTACAGAAAAGTTGATAGAAGCAGAAGATACTTGAAGACGATGTAATCAGTCCATCACCCTTAAGGGTGATGGACTGTACTCGACTGAAGAAGCCTACTGTGTAGGCGAAACGTTTCAAAATAAAGATACCTAACTGTTGCATATGTGTCTTACCTAACAACAGGTTTTGTACTCTCTTCAGGAACATTGAGGGGAGACTACAGGAAAGTGATCTTACTGTGAAGTATGTACGTGCTCGGCTCCCCAGGATTGTTCTCCTTATTGAGGATACAAGTGTTATGATCGTACAGGTAAGTGTATTCCTGTGTTTATATATTTGTTGACTTTCAGGGGATGAGCTCTATCTCTAGGGCTCAGCTTAACACATCAACAGTCTACTGGTATGACCTGAGTTCCATTATATTTGTGTTAGTGTTCATATACTGTGTGTGTAGTCACCTATTTGTGGTTGCAGGGGTCGAGACATAGCTCCTGGCCTCGCCTCTTCACTGATCGTTACTAGATCCTCTCCTTGCTCCATGAGCTTTATCATACCTCGTCTTAAAACTATGTATGGTTCCTGCCTCCACTACATCACTTGCCAGACTATTCCACTTCCTGACAACTCTGACTAAAGAAATGCTTCCTAACATCTCTTTGACTCATCTTCAATTTCCAACTGTGACCCCTTGTTTCTGTGTCCCATCTCTGGAACATCCTATCTTTGTCCACCTCGTTAATTCCTCGCTGTATTTTGTATGTCGCTATTATGTCTCCCCTGTCCCTCCTGTACTCCAGTGTCGTCAGGCCGAGCGCGTGTGTGTGTGTGTGTGTGTGTGTGTGTGTGTGTGTGTGTGTGTGTGTGTGTGTGTGTGTGTGTGTGTGTGTGTGTTTGTGTGCGTGCATGTCTGCGCGTGTGTTGTGTTCATGTCGTCCCTGTGCGGCTAGTGTCGCTTGCGTGCGTGCGCGCGCCATGCGAGTGTGGTTCGTGCGTGCGCATGCTTGACGAGATGTGAGTTGAGGCATGCACAAAGTAGGTTGTACTCCTACTACCTCCTACCCCGTCCCACCTACACCTACCTCCTACCTCGTACCTCCTTACCTACCTACCTACCACTGTTCCTGTACCTACCATGGTAGCCACCTCTACCTGCTACCCACTTTATTCTTTCCTACCTACTACCTCACCCACTCCACCTACTACCAGTCCTTCAACCTCATCCTCAACCTCCTACCACCTACCTACTACCACGCCACCACCTAGCCGCCCACCATCCCGACCACCTACTCACCAACTACCTACCTACCCACCTACTACCTGCCTACCACCCACCCACCCACCCACCACCTACCCACCTCACCCACCACCACTACCACTACCACCTACCTCACCACCACTCCCACCTACCACCCACCACTACTCCACCACCCCACCTACCACCTACCTACCACTCCTACCTACCTACCACCTACCTACCTCCTACCTACCTACCTACCACACATGTGGTAGCTAGACTCATGGCTACCACATGTGACTCCATTTCTCTATGTCCTCTGTATTCCACTGAATGGCTAGCCTGACCTGACTACCACACCCAGTAGTTTATGGACTAACAGTGAGCCTACGTGCCTAGTCACATCGAGGGCAGTTGGGTACAGTGGCATGACCTGTAGCATCAACATAAGGTGGCCAGTGGTGCCCGTGTAGTTCAGCCATCGGGGTACCTACCACTACTCCACGCCAGCACCACTACTAGCATATCCTACCTACTGCATTGTTCCCTATTACACTACTTCCATAGGTGCACTCTCTCGTATCCCTAGCTTTACCAGACATGTCTGGGTGAGGTGTAGTGTCCTCGGTGCAAGCAGTGTCAGTCTGGTGCAGTGTTGTGTCCCAGCTTGAAGAGTGACGTGTCAACGTGTGTGGCAGTGTTGTGTCCCTGCGGTGAAGGAGTAGTTCGACGTACAGGGCTGCCTGTGTCCCTCGGTGAGGGACGTGAGCGAGTCCAGATGTACTGGTGGCAGTGTGTGTGTCCCTGGGTTGAGGGGAGTGAGGTGTCAGTGTAGGTGGCAGGGTGTGTGTCCCTGGTTGAGGAGTGAGGTGTCAGTGTGGTGGCAGGTGTGTGTGCCCTGGGTTGAGGGATGAGGTGTCAGTGTGGTGCAGGTGTGTGTGTCCCTGGGTTGAGGGAGTGAGGTGTCAGTGTGGTGGCAGGTGTTGTGTCCCTGGTTGAGGGAGTGAGGTTCAGTGTGGTGGCAGGTGTGTGTGTCCCTGGGTTGAAGGGAGTGAGGTGTCAGTGTGTGGCAGGTTGTGTGTTTCCCTGGGTTGAGGGGAGTGAGGTGTCAGTGTGGTGCAGGTGTGTGTGTCCCTGGGTTGAGGGGAGTGAGGTGTCAGGTGGTGGCAGGTGTGTGTGTCCCTGGGTTGAGGGGAGTGAGGTGTCAGTGTGGTGGCAGGTGTGTGTGTCCCTGGGTGAGGGGAGTGAGGTGTCAGTGTGGTGGCAGGTGTGTGTGTCCCTGGGTTGAGGGAGTGAGGTGTCAGTGTGGTGGCAGGTGTGTGTGTCCCTGGGTTGAGGGAGTGAGGTGTCAGTGTGGTGGCAGGTGTGTGTGTCCCTGGGTTGAGGAGTGAGGTATTGTGTGCAGGTGGTGTGCCTGGTGTGAGGGTGAGGTGCAGTGTGGTGGCAGTGTGGTCCCTGGGTTGAGGGAGTGAGGTGTCAGTGTGGTGGCAGGTGTGTGTGTCCCTGGGTTGAGGGAGTGAGGTGTCAGTGTGGTGGCAGGGTGTGTCCTGGTTGAGGAGTGAGGTCAGTGTGGTAGGTGTGTGTCCCTGGGTTGAAGGGAGTGAGGTGTCAGTGTGGTGGCAGGTGTGTGTGTCCCTGGGTTGAGGAGTGAGTGTCAGGGTGCAGTGTGTGTCCTGGTTGAGGAGTAGGTGTCAGTGGCAGGTTGTGTCCCTGGGTTGAGGGGAGTGAGGTGTCAGTGTGGTGGCAGGTGTGTGTGTCCCTGGGTTGAAGGGAGTGAGGTGTCAGTGTGGTGGCAGGTGTGTGTGTCCCTGGGTTGAAGGGAGTGAGGTGTCAGTGTGGTGGCAGGTGTGTGTGTCCCTGGGTTGAGGGGAGTGAGGTGTCAGTGTGGTGGCAGGTGTGTGTGTCCCTGGGTTGAGGGGAGTGAGGTGTCAGTGTGGTGGCAGGTGTGTGTGTCCCTGGGTTGAGGGAGTGAGGTGTCAGTGTGGTGGCAGGTGTGTGTGTCCCTGGGTTGAGGGAGTGAGGTGTCAGTGTGGTGGCAGTGTGTGTGTCCTGGGTTGAGGGAGTGAGGTGTCAGTGTGGTGGCAGGTGTGTGTGTCCCTGGGTTGAGGGAGTGAGGTGTCAGTGTGGTGGCAGGTGTGTGTGTCCCTGGGTTGAGGGAGTGAGGTGTCAGTGTGGTGGCAGGTGTGTGTGTCCCTGGGTTGAGGGGAGTGAGGTGTCAGTGTGGTGGCAGGTGTGTGTGTCCCTGGGTTGAGGGGAGTGCAGGTGGGCAGGTGTGTTTCCATGGTTGAGGGAGGTGTGTGTGTGGCAGGTGTGTTCCCTGGGTTGAGGGAGTGAGGTGTCAGTGTGGTGGCAGGTGTGTGTGTCCCTGGGTTGAGGGGAGTGAGGTGTCAGTGTGGTGGCAGGTGTGTGTGTCCCTGGGTTGAGGGAGTGAGGTGTCAGTGTGGTGGCAGGTGTGTGTGTCCCTGGGTTGAGGGGAGTCGAGGTGTCAGTGTGGTGGCAGGTGTGTGTGTCCCTGGGTTGAGGGGACGAGGTGTCAGTGTGGTGGCAGGTGTGTGTGTCCCTGGGTTGAGGGAGTGAGGTGTCAGTGTGGTGGCAGGTGTGTGTGTCCCTGGGTTGAGGGGAGCGAGGTGTCAGTGTGGTGGCAGGTGTGTGTGTCCCTGGGTTGAGGGGAGTGAGGTGTCAGTGTGGTGGCAGGTGTGTGTGTCCCTGGGTTGAGGGGAGCGAGGTGTCAGTGTGGTGGCAGGTGTGTGTGTCCCTGGGTTGAAGGGAGCGAGGTGTCAGTGTGGTGGCAGGTGTGTGTGTCCCTGGGTTGAAGGGGAGCGAGGTGTCAGTGTGGTGGCAGGTGTGTGTGTCCCTGGGTTGAGGGGAGCGAGGTGTCAGTTGTGGTGGCAGGTGTGTGTGTCCCTGGGTTGAGGGGAGCGAGGTGTCAGTGTGGTGGCAGGTGTGTGTGTCCCTGGGTTGAGGGGAGGAGGTGTCAGTGTGGTGGCAGGTGTGTGTGTCCCTGGGTTGAGGGAGCGAGGTGTCAGTGTGGTGGCAGGTGTGTGTGTCCCTGGGTTGAGGGGAGCGAGGTGTCAGTGTGGTGGCAGGTGTGTGTGTCCCTGGGTTGAGGGGAGCGAGGTGTCAGTGTGGTGGCAGGTGTGTGTGTCCCTGGGTTGAGGGAGCGAGGTGTCAGTGTGGTGGCAGGTGTGTGTGTCCCTGGGTTGAAGGGAGCGAGGTGTCAGTGTGGTGGCAGGTGTGTGTGTCCCTGGGTTGAAGGGAGCGAGGTGTCAGTGTGGTGGCAGGTGTGTGTGTCCCTGGGTTGAAGGGAGCGAGGTGTCAGTGTGGTGGCAGGTGTGTGTGTCCCTGGGTTGAAGGGAGCGAGGTGTCAGTGTGGTGGCAGGTGTGTGTGTCCCTGGGTTGAAGGGAGTGAGGTGTCAGTGTGGTGGCAGGTGTGTGTGTCCCTGGGTTGAAGGGAGCGAGGTGTCAGTGTGGTGGCAGGTGTGTGTGTCCCTGGGTTGAAGGGAGCGAGGTGTCAGTGTGGTGGCAGGTGTGTGTGTCCCTGGGTTGAGGGAGCGAGGTGTCAGTGTGGTGGAGGGATGTGTGTCCCTGGTTGAGGGGAGAGTGTCAGTGTGGTGGCAGGTGTGTGTTCCCTGGGTTGAAGGGGAGTCGTGGTGGTCATGTGTTGGGTGGTGCAGTGGTGCGTGTGTGTCCCTGGGTTGAAGGGAGCGAGGTGTCAGTGTGGTGGCAGGTGTGTGTGTCCCTGGGTTGAGGGGAGCGAGGTGTCAGTGTGGTGGCAGGTGTGTGTCCCTGGGTTGAAGGGAGCGAGGTGTCAGTGTGGTGGCAGGTGTGTGTGTCCCTGGGTTGAAGGGAGCGAGGTGTCAGTGTGGTGGCAGGGTGTGTGTCCCTGGGTTGAGGGAGCGAGGTGTCAGTGTGGTGGCAGGTGTGTGTGTCCCTGGGTTGAGAGGGAGCGAGGTGTCAGTGTGGTGGCAGTGTGTGTGTCCCTGGGTTGAAGGGAGCGAGGTGTCAGTGTGGTGGCAGGTGTGTGTGTCCCTGGGTTGAAGGGGAGTGAGTGTCAGTGGTGGCAGTGTGTGTCTGGGTTGAGGGAGTGAGTGTCATGGGTGAGGGGTGTGTCCTGGGTTGAGGGAGAGGTGTCAGTGTGGTGGCAGGTGTGTGTCCCTGGGTTGAAGGGAGCGAGGTGTCAGTGTGGTGGCAGGTGTGTGTCCCTGGGTTGAAGGGAGCGAGGTGTCAGTGTGGTGGCAGGTGTGTGTCCCTGGGTTGAGGGGAGGAGTTGTCAGTGTGGTGAGGCAGGTGTGTGTGTCCTGGGTTGAGGGGAGTGAGGTGTCAGTGTGGTGGCAGTGCGTGTGTCCCTGGGTTGAGGGGAGTGAGGTGTCAGTGTGGTGGCAGGTGTGTGTGTCCCTGGGTTGAGGGGAGTGAGGTGTCAGTGTGGTGGCAGGCGAGTGTGTCCCTGGGTTGAGGGGAGTGAGGTGTCAGTGTGGTGGCAGGTGTGTGTCCCTGGGTTGAGGGGAGTGAGGTGTCAGTGTGGTGGCAGGTGTGTGTGTCCCTGGGTTGAGGGGAGTGAGGTGTCAGTGTGGTGGCAGGCAAGTGTGTCCCTGGGTTGAGGGGAATGAGTTGTCAGTGTGGTGGCAGCTGTGTGTGTCCCTGGGTTGAGGGGAGCGAGGTGTCAGTGTGGTGGCAGGCAAGTGTGTCCCTGGGTTGAGGGGATGAGGTGTCAGTGTGGTGGCAGGTGTGTTGTCCCTGGGTTGAGAGGAGTGAGGTGTCAGTGTGGTGGCAGGTGTGTGTGTCCCTGGGCTGAGAGGAGTGAGGTGTCAGTGTGGTGGCAGGTGTGTGTGTCCCTGGGTTGAGGGGAGTGAGGTGTCAGTGTGGTGGCAGGTGTGTGTGTCCCTGGGTTGAGGGGAGTGAGGTGTCAGTGTGGTGGCAGGTGTGTGTGTCCCTGGGCTGAGAGGAGTGAGGTGTCAGTGTGGTGGCAGGTGTGTGTGTCCCTGGGCTGAGAGGAGTGAGGTGTCAGTGTGGTGGCAGGTGTGTGTGTCCCTGGGCTGAGAGGAGTGAGGTGTCAGTGTGGTGGCAGGTGTGTGTGTCCCTGGGCTGAGAGGAGTGAGGTGTCAGTGTGGTGGCAGGTGTGTGTGTCCTGGGTTGAGGGGAGTGAGGTGTCAGTGTGGTGGCAGGTGTGTGTGTCCCTGGGCTGAGAGGAGCGAGGTGTCAGTGTGGTGGCAGGTGTGTGTGTCCCTGGGCTGAGAGGAGCAAGGTGTCAGTGTGGTGGCAGGTGTGTGTGTCCCTGGGCTGAGAGGAGTGAGGTGTCAGTGTGGTGGCAGGTGTGTGTGTCCCTGGGCTGAGAGGAGTGAGGTGTCAGTGTGGTGGCAGGTGTGTGTGTCCAGGCCACAATTAGTCTCACTTCACTTACAATGAGTCGCTCACGTGAGCGTTAAAACTCTTGATCAAGTGTTTAGCCCACACCCGCCTGCCCGTGACGCTCTGGCTGTCTCTGAGGGAAGACTACACCTGCTTCCTCCTTAAATTTGGTCCCGTTACTCTGGATGTATATATTTCTACTCACCAGTTGTCTCCCACTGAGGCAGAGTAACCTAAAAAGAAAAGATTTGCTTTTTACATTTAGTAATTTATGCAGGAGAAGGGGTTACTAACCCCTTGCTCCCGGCATTTTAGTCGCCTCTTACAACATGCATGGCTTACGGAGGAAGGATTCTTTTCCATTTCCCTATTGAGTCATTCTGGATATGTTTACATACAAAATATTGAATAGGGTATAACAGGTATATTACATGGATGATGATAATTAAATAATTATTAGTTGTGGTTGATGGGATCAGATCCCCATTTCTTGCCTCACTTCCCCCTAATCATGTATTCACAGTCCCTCTGTAACCTCATGGTTCACCTCTTAAAGCTGTCTATAATATAAGATTTTGCTCATCATTTTAACCCTGGAGGGTTAGTTACCCAGGGTAACCCTGAAAAGTCGGTACATCATTAAGGGACTCTATCTTATTTCCATTGTGGTCCTTTAATCTTCTCCCCCAGGATGCCACCCACACCAGTTGACCAACACCTAGGTACCTGCTTACTGCTAGGTGAACAGAGACAACAGGTGTAAGAAAACATACCGAGTGTTACCACCCTTACCAGGGATCAACCCACAGACACTCAGTGTGTGAGACGTGAGCGTTGCCTAGCAGGCCACGGGACACCGTATGGAATCCATGGATGTGGATGTATGGGATATAACTCAGTTATAATAGGATTTAATCCATGTATTTCTGTACAGAATGTTCATCTATACAACGTTAAGGTTAACCAAGCTATGGCAGTGATTACACTTGAGACCCTCTATACCACTTTAGGATATTTCTTACCTTAATTCTGGGAATCACTGCCCTTGTGGCCAGTCCCATACCAGGCCTCCTGGATACTGGTCTGACCAATCACAGTCAAGTACACTAAGTTAGTCCTTCCACACAACCAAAGATTATTTATTAAAATGAACATAACTAAGCACTAAGTAGGTAGTAGGTTGGTAGACAGCAACCACCCAGGGAGGTACTACCATCCTGTGGTAGTAGGTTGGTAGACAGCAACCACCCAGGGAGGTACTACCATCCTGTGGTAGTAGGTTGGTAGACAGCAACCACCCAGGGAGGTACTACCATCCTGTGGTAGTAGGTTGGTAGACAGCAACCACCTAGGGAGGTACTACCATCCTGTGGTAGTAGGTTGGTAGACAACAACCACCCAGGGAGGTACTACCATCCTGTGGTAGTAGGTTGGTAGACAGCAACCACCCAGGGAGGTACTACCGTCCTGTGGTAGTAGGTTGGTAGACAACAACCACCCAGGGAGGTACTACCATCCTTTGTAGTAGGTTGGTAGACAGCAACCACCTAGGGAGGTACTACCATCCTGCCAAGTGAGTGTAAAACGAAAACCTGTAATTGTTTTACATGATGGTAGGATTGCTGGTGTCCTTTTTTCTGTCTCATGAATATGCAAGATTTCAGATATGTCTTGCTACTTCTACTTACACTTAGGTCACACTACACATACATGTACAAGCATATATATACACACCCCTCTGGGTTTTCTTCTATTTTCTTACTAGTTCTTGTTCTTGTTTATTTCCTGTTATCTCCATGGGGAAGTGGAACAGAATTCTCCCTCCGTAAGCCAAGCATGTTGTAAGAGGCGACTAAAATGCCGGGAGCAAGGGGCTAGTAACCTCTTCTCCTGTATATATTACTAAATGTAAAAGGAGAAACTTTAGTTTTTCCTTTTGGGCCACCCTGCCTCGGTGGGATACGGCCGGTGTATTGAAAGAAAGAAAGAACTAAGCACTAAGTGGGAGGGGTTGGGTTTAATTGGTGTTGTAGGTACAGGAGTAAGCTCTTGGGTACCTTTGGGAAGGGGTGGTATTGATAAGGACCTGCCTTGTATGGGTCAGTAGGCCTTCTGCAGTGTTCCTCCATTCTTATGTTCTTAAACCCATATGGGTCATACAGCACACAACCTAAGAAAATAGAGAAAAATTTAGTGTTGAGGTTGTCAGGTGAATTTTTTAAAGGTTATATACCCTTATCATGTGAGTTGCTTTACCTAAGGACATATTTGCCGTCTATTGCCAGATGTGTTGTTCCTTATGGTGATCTATACTTTATTGATACAGAAAATCCTCCATTTTTGTAAGGGTAATGTTCCTGACGACCCAGTGGTTGAAGAAATATACGAGAAAGTTCACTTGAACATTGACGCAGGTCACAGGGTGTGGTGGAATGTTGAGTGCTCACAAAGTTGCTAACATTCTCACAATAAAATAGGCCTTTTTTTTTATAGGGAACACCTTTGAAAAAGGAGATTCTGAAGAGAAGTTGCAGAGATTGGTGGATAAATTTGGTAGGGTGTGCAAAAGAAGAACATTAAAAGTGAATACAGGAAAGAGTAAGGTAATGAGGATAACAAAAAGATTAGGTGATGAAAGATTGGATATCAGATTGGAGGGAGAGAGTATGGAGGAGGTGAATGTATTCAGATTATTTGGGAGTGGACGTGTCAGCGGATGGGTCTATGAAGGATGAGGTGAATTTATTTATTTATTTATTTAGTAATTTAAGCATACAAACAGAGGTACAAAAAATACAGGTAAGAGCAGCATGCCAAAGCCACTTGTATGCATAGCATTACGGGCTGGCTTAAAATTAACTTAAGATTAACTAAGCAATGATGTAATCAGTGATAAAACATTATTGTAAACAGATAACAATAAAGCACAAATGAGTATTACAAAGACAGGTCATATGGTTGCATGCATTGCTGTACATAGAATTGATGAGGGGAAAAGGGTGAGTGGTGCACTTAGGAGTCTGTGGAGACAAAGAACTTTGTCCTTGGAGGCAAAGAGCGGAATGTATGAGAGTATAGTTTTACCAACGCTCTTATATGGGTGTGAAGCGTGGGTGATGAATGTTGCAGCGAGGAGAAGGCTGGAGGCAGTGGAGATGTCATGTCTGAGAGCAATGTGTGGTGTGAATATAATGCAGAGAATTCGTAGTTTGGAAGTTAGGAGGAGGTGCGGGATTACCAAAACTGTTGTCCAGAGGGCTGAGGAAGGGTTGTTGAGGTGGTTCGGACATGTGGAGAGAATGGAGCGAAACAGAATAACTTCAAGAGTGTATCAGTCTGTAGTGGAAGGAAGGCGGGGTAGGGGTCGGCCTAGGAAAGGTTGGAGGGAGGGGGTAAAGGAGGTTTTGTGTGCGAGGGGCTTGGACTTCCAGCAGGCATGCCTGAGTGTGTTTGATAGGAGTGAATGGAGACAAATGGTTTTTAATTCCTGACGTGCTGTTGGAGTGTGAGCAAAGTAACATTTATGAAGGGATTCAGGGAAACCGCAGGCCGGACTTGAGTCTGGAGATGGAAGTACAGTGCCTGCACTCTGAAGGAGGGGTGTTAATTTGCGTTTTAAAAACTGTAGGTAAAGCACCCTTCTGGCAAGACAGTGATGGAGTGAATGATGGTGAAAGTTTTTCTTTTTCGGGTCACCCTGCCTTGGTGGGCCACCCTGCCTTGGTGGACCACCCTGCCTTGGTGGCCACCCCTGGGCCTGCTGGTGGACCACCCTGCCTTGGTGGGCCACTGCCTTGCCTTGGTGGACCACCGCTTTGTGCACTTGGTGGGCCACCCTGCCTTGGTGGACCACCCTGTCTTGGTGGGCCACCCTGCCTTGGTGGGCCACCTGCCTGGTGCCCCTGCTGGTGGCCACCTGCTTGGTGGGCACCTGCCTGGTGCACCACTGCCGGGGTGGACCACCCTGCCTTGGTGGGCGACCCTGCCTTGGTGCACCACTCTGCCTGGGTGGACCACCCTGCCTTGGTGGGCCACCCTGCCTTGGTGGGAATCGGCAGTGTATTAATAAAAAAAAAAATTGAAAAAACAAAATTAGTGGATGAGCTATGATGCTTTATTGTGCAGTATAATGTAAGCATGTGTTCATTTGAAAATACTGTACTTAATAATTTTTGAAAGGTAACTTCACTTAACACTATTCATATGTTATTTTTGTTTTTTCTTGCAGAAGCGGTGGGATTTCATGCGCAAGGCTGTGAGGAAGTTAGTAACATATGATGTTCCTGATGGCTACAGTGTTGGGCTGGTTGTGTTTGACTCCATTGCAGCCACCAAATACCCCTTGACTACACTCACTGATGGTGCCACTAGGGAGAAGGTGGGCTCTTCGCTGCCCCGCAATCCTTCGCAGGAAGGCGAACACAAGAGGTGCATTGTGTGTGGCCTGCGTGAGGCCCTCCGCTTGCTTCGTCAAGATGGCCCTGGTGGACACATTGTCATGGTGACAGGTGGGAGTGGTAGTCTTGCTGAATCTGAAGCTACAGAGGCTATGCACATGCTATCAGATTCTAGTGTGTCACTCCATGCCATCATATACCCACTCACTGAGAAATACCCTAGACCTAATGCAGGGTTAGAGACATTGGCAACACGATCTGGAGGCCACAACTTCATTGTTCCTGATGAAGGTATTGGTGCCGATTCTAAGCTAGGAATGTACTACAACTTGCTGGATTCATTATACCATACCCTGAGTGCTGTGGCTGGTCGCTCTGTTCTGCCAGTTAAAGTTCACTCAGCAGAGCATCCTGGAGGTAAAGTACCAGTGTCAGAGGGCAGCTTCCTTGTGGATCCAGCTTTAGGGGCTGACACAGTCTTTGCTATCTTCTACTATGATGTTGCCCATGTTGGTAACCTAATTCACCTAGTGAGTCCTCAGGGTCAAGTCATCGACACAGCTAATATGCAAAAAGAAGACGCCAACATCAATATGATCACTGTACGGCTGGCCGAGGCGCAGGTCACTCCTGGACTATGGCAGTACAAGGTGGGAAATAGAGCAGATTCTCATCAGGCCCTCTATGTACAGGTTACCTCCCGCCCACGCCTGCGACCTGGTGCACCCCCGTGTCAATGCCAGGGCATGGACAAGTCATTCTATGGGAATTGTCAATGCCAGCGATATATCCAGACCTCTTGCTCTGTACACAGAAGTGGTTGCAGGTGTGGCTGGTGTGGAGTCAGCCACAGTCACTGCCACCATCACCAGACTTGGTTACACCAACAATGGCACTCATCATCCTCCTCTCAAGGTCAACTTGTTTGATAATGGGCTAACAGGTCAGTATTTGTGCTATATCATGTACCATATTTAATACATTAAAGACAGTTGAATATAAAATATATATTACCTGTGAAATATGTGACTGATCTCTAGACAAGACCAGTCATGGATGTGGTAACACTTTTCAGATCTATCATGCTGTTCATTACTTATTTTCATGTCTAAATTCATTTTGTATTGCAGGTCCAGACATGATGCGTGGTGATGGGGTGTACTCTCGGTACGTGCCATGGCTGGTGGCTGGCAAGTACAGTGTGACAGTGCATGTGCAGGGTGAGGTGGAAGGTAACAAGTTTGTGCGTCATGTAAGACTGGGTATGGTAGATGTTGTGGGTACTCCACCAGTTCGTGATGCACTCCCGCCTGCCAGGGTTGTTGATCTCCGTGCTGCTCTACTTCCAAACACTGTCAATCAGGTGGGCTTTACCTGGACAGCACCCGGAGGTGACCTTGACTATGGAACAGCTGATCGCTATGTCGTGATGGCTTCACAAAAGCAGCATGATCTGAGTGAGGGTGGAGGCAATCTCTTGGAGGGATGGGCAGCACCATAGCCTCCCCAGGAGTGAAAGCACCTTAAACAGGGGCGTGAGTATGACACTGTCAGCTATCTCACACTGTAGCTGTAGATGAAGAAGGGAACACAGCAACTTTGAGTAATTTGTGACAGTTTTCGTGCGAGCCCACCCACTACACTCCCCCCACCTTTTAGCACCATGTTGTTCCGCCAACGTCTCAGCATAAAAGGGTGCTGGCCCCAGTTTTGACTACTCTTGACACTCGACAATGGCTGTGGTGTTTGGGGTTTGGTGGTTTCTTTTTGGTGGTGACAATCATTGTGTGTTATTGTAAGCTGTCACCGACGCAATAATAAATTGTTTCCCCCCAAGAGGCCATGAAGCTCCAATCCCTACAGTGTCCAGTCCTTTTCCCTTTAAAAAGGTACTGACTTCCTGAGGGAAAGGTGCTTTGAAGGATGGCAGAAGAAGGAATCATTAGTCCGGGGGATCTGGTCTGCATCTCAGCTGCTGAGCAGCCCCCATGACACTAAGAGGGAAGGGGGTTTCAGCACGCTCAGCAACCCTCGCCCACAGTGCCTCTCCCAAAAAAGGATTATGGAGGATCTTCTGGGGCTTTGGACTATATGGTGATGAAAACCAGTATCAGTACCCCCATGCGGCTTTCCAGATCACTCCCCCCCCCTATGATGGCTACCCACTCCTACTGAGGGTTACCCTTTTGGAAGGGTATCCAAGTGGGGGATATCCTGCCCACTTGAGACCCTCCTACATCACCCCAGCCATCAGACCCTTCCTGTCTGTGTCTGTGACCTCTGCCATTTTCCCAAATGGACCTCCGCTTATTGTTATCCTTCTTACACCCCTCCCTGAGGCGACAAAGGGCCACCCCCCCAAATCCCACCAAAGAAAAAGGTGTGAACCCCTTCCTGAACCTTATGTATAGACACCAACTCCGGGCCCCCTCATTCCTGATCCTTCTTTCTCAGAGAACGCGTGCGGAATGTAACCATGGTATAATGGAATTCCACTTCATCAACCATGATGAGAGCTTTGGCTTATTAGTGATAGTTTTTCTTTAAATAGCGGAAAAAAGCTTGGAACAAAAAATTTAACCGTGTGCAAAAATATGCTGACACTGCGGAAAATTTAATGCTGGAAAATTAGAACCACTGAAACATCGTGTATCTTTTTTAGACTTTGCACATGTGTCTAATTTTTATTTTGTCATTTGCATACAATTCATGTACAAGTTAGTTATTCCCCAATTTATTATTAAATGCATGGTACTATTAGTCAGCATAAACCTAAAAACAATCTGACAGGGGGTTTAATCCTGACTCTTATTTTTAATAGGTTAGCGTGGGTGAAGTTCAAAAATTACTGCCACAGTGACTGCAGCATCATCAGAATTATTTCCCCACTTGGTATAAATGTGTTGCACTTTAAAAAGCAAGCCCGAAAAAAAGTTTAAACGTCACTGGGTGCGTTACAGGGGGAACAAGTATTATTAAAAGTATTGTTGTAACATTGATCACCTGTCTAGTAAAAAAAATATGTATGTTTCTTTTGTAAAGATTTTTTGGGGTGACAGATGAAATTAGCTGGCAAGGTGGGGCACAAGATGTGAGAATTTAATGCAAGCATTGCAAATTTTTTGACACAAAATGGGGAGGGGGGGGGAAAAATTTCCAAAATTTTTAGATTGCAGACGGGGGGGGGAGACTGAAAATACACATAAAAACTAGAAATGACTTAAATGTTTAAATGGTTGTTTTTGATTTTTTGATTACGGGTTCCCTTTTTTAATTTATTAATTTTTTTGAAAACTCGTTAAAAATTATTTAAAATTTATTTCTTTAAAACAAAATTATTAAATTTTTTTTGTATGCAAAATTTGTATTTAATGAAATTTTTTTACCGTTTGTAGGAAAAGGGAAAATTTTTTACCGTTCTTAAACTCCTAATTTTTTTTTAAAAAATTTTTTTAAAAATTCCCCAAAAGGCAAAGGTAGATATTTTAAATTTTTTATGCCCCAAAAAGGGAATATAAAACCTTTATTGGAAATTTAATCTTGGGGCCTTTTAAATTTTTATTTATTAGGGAAAAAATCAAATTTTTTCAAATTTTAATTATTGGGGAATAAAAATTTTTAAATTTTAAAATTTCGTACAATTGTTTATGTAAATTTTTTTTTAAAAACCCCCCCCAAAAAAAAAAAAAAAAAAAAAAAAAAAAAAAAAAAAAAAATTTTTAATAAAAAAAATTTTTTCTTTTAAATTTTTTATTTTTTTTTTTAAAAAAAATTTTTTAAAAAATTTTTCCCAAAAAAAATTTTGATAAATTTTTTTTTTAAGGTTTTTAAAATCCCCAAAAAATTTTTGGGAAAACTTTTAAAGTTCAAAAATTTTTTACAATAAAAAAAAAGGGCAACCAACCTTTTAATAAAAAATTTTCTCCCTTAAAAAATTTTTAATTTTTTCTTCAAGTTTTTTTTTAAAAAAATTTATTTAAAAATCTTTTAAAAAATTTTGAAAATTAAATTTTTTTGGTTTTAAAGATTTTTAAAAAATTTTTGAAAAATTTATTAAAACAAAATGGTAAATCCCTTTTTAATTTTTAAAAAAAAAAATTTTTTGGGGGGAACCCGGGCAAAATTCCCGCTCTTTTACTGTGGGGTTTTAAACCTTCCCCAAATTTTTTTAAAAAAGGAAAAATTTATCCCAAATCCCTGGTCAAGGAATATAGAACTTGTTTTTTAAAAACAGTTTTTTTTAAAAAAATAAATTTCCTTTTTAAATTAAAAATTTTTTAATAAATTTAAAAATTTTTAATAACACAAATAAATTTTTAAAAAATTTTTTGGGAAAATATTTTTTTTGGGAAGGGGCCTTCCAGGGGGGGCCTCGGGTTTTTAAAAGGGGGAAAGGTTGTGGCCAAACCCCTTATTTTTTTTATGTTTTTTTAAAAATTTTTATAATGTGGTAAACGAAACCAGAATTTCCATTTTTAATTTGTTTTGGTTTGAATACTTTTCTTTACACACTTTTTTTTAACCCATAAAATTTTTTGGCAATTAACCAATAATTAAATTTGGTTAATGTTCCCTTAAAATCTTTTATGAAACAAAACCTTCCAAAACGGGTTTTCCTTTGGGGTTTTAAAAAACCCAGGAAGGTACCCCCATTTCACCCCGATAAAAATAAAATATTTAATCATAAAAATATTTTGGGTTTTAAACCGAAATAATTTATTTAAAAATTTGGGGTTTTTAAATAATTTCCCCGGGCCAATGGGTTTTTTTTGGGAAAATTTAAATGCGAATTAAAAAATTATTTAAAAATTGCCTTAAAATTTTTTTACAAATGTTTTTGTTTTTTCGAGCAGGGGAGGGTAAGGGGGGGGTGGAATATTTCCCTGGGGAACTTATGCGACCCTTCTAAAAGATTAAGGGATATTAACCCCTAATGGGTTTAGGACTTTTCTAACAGGGGGTTTTTTCCGAGATTATCCGTAATGGCCCATTTAAAAAAGTATTTTTATTTTGGTTTTCAACTGGGTTTATACTGGTTTAACATTGGTGTTATGGGATTTTTGGGTAAAAATTTTTATATGGTTGGGTGGTACCGGGGGTTTGTTAAGGGAAAATTTTTGGGGGGTTTCCTGGGGTTGGGTTTTTGGTTGGGGGATTTTTAGGGATTGGGGCCACATTTGGGGGTAAGGGGGATGGTGTGGGTATTTCTGGGTTTGGGGGCGGGTTTGGGGGGTTCCTGGGTGTTGTGGAAAGGGGTGTTGGGGGCCCACTTCCTTGCATGGCGGTTGGGGGTTCCCTCCGGGGTTTTAGGGGATTGTGGGTACCGGGGTGTTAGGGGACTGGTGTGGGAAATCCTGGTAAAAAGTGGACTGGTGTGGGACTCCGGGGTGTTGGGACTGGTGTGGGTCATCCTGGGTTAGTGGATGGTGTGGGTAAAATTGGGGTTGTTGGGGACGGGTGTGGGTCCATCCGGGGTTTAGTGGACGGTGGGGGTGGCATCCTGGGTTTTTTGGGAGGGTTTGTGGGGGGATCCGGGGTGTTAGGGACGGGTTGGGTGGTACCTGGTGTTAGTGACTGTTGGGGGGCATCCTGGGGTTAGGGGACTGGTGGGGTCACACCCGGGGTTTGTTTAATGGACGGGTGGGTGGTATCCTGGGTGTTATGGACTGTGTGGGTCGACCCGGGTTTGTTAGTGGATGTGGGGTGGCATCCTGGGTGTTTAGGGACTGGTGTGGGTCCATCCAGTGTTAGTGGACTGGTGTGGGTCACATCCTGGGTGTTAGGGACTGTGTGGTTCGCATCCTGGGTTTAGTGACTGTGTGGGTCACATCCTGGGTTTAGTGGTCTGGTGTGGTTCACATCCTGGGTGTAGTGATGGTGGGTGGATCCAGGGTGTTAGTGCCCTGGTGTGGTCATCCTGGGTGTTAGTGGAACGGTTTGGGGCAATCCTGGGTGTTAGTGGATGGTGTTTTGGGTGGCCTCCTGGGTGTGTGATGGTGTGGGTCCATCCTGGGTGTTAGTGACTGGTGTGGGTCATCCGGTTTAGTGGACTGGTGTGGGTCACACTGGTGTTAGTGGACGGGTGGGGCCCAATCCTGGGTTTAGTGGAATGGTGTGGTCCTTCCGGGGGTTTGTTAGTGGACGGTGGGGTGGATACTGGTTTAGTGGACGGTGTGGGTGATCCTGGTGAGGGATGGGTGGCAATCTGGGTGTTAGTGGGGGGGGGTCCACCTGGTTTAGGGGATGGGTGGGTAATCCTGGTGTTAGGGACTGTGTGGGGTCACATCCGGGGGTGTTAGGGGACTGGTGTGGGTACATCCTGGGTGTTAGTGAACTGGTGTGGGTCCATCTGCGTGTTAGTGGACTGGGTGGGCACATCCTGGTGTTTGTCGTGGACTGGTGTGGGTCAATCCTGGGTGTTATGGATGGTGTGGGTCAATCCTGGGTGTTAGTGGACTGGGTGGGGTCACATCCTGGGTGTTGTGGACGTGTGGGTCTTCTGGGTGTTAGTGGACTGGTGTGGGTCATCCGGGTGTTAGTGGATGGTGGGGTCACTCTGGGTGTTAGTGGACTGGTGTGGGTCCACCCTGGGTGTTAGTGGACTGTTGTGGGTGACATCCTGGGTGTTAGTGGACTGGTGTGGGTCCATCTGGTTGTTAGTGGATTGTGTGGGTCCATCCGGGTGTTAGTGGACTGGTGTGGGTCACATCCTGGGTGTTAGTGGACTGGGTGGGTAATCCTGGGTGTTAGTGGACTGGTGTGGGTGCATCCTGGGTGTTAGTGGACTGGTGTGGGTACATCCTGGGGTTATGGACTTTGGGGATCCTGTTTAAAAAGGGACTTTTATTTTTAGTAGACGGGTTTTCACCAATCTGATTTGTACATTTTTGGGGGGTATCCTTGTTGTATTGATTTGTCAATTGGGCCTGTATGACTGGTTACTTGGGCACATTCCTTGTTTACTTTGTACATGGGTACTTGTATCCTTGTAAGGGGACTTTATACCTTGTTCATGGACTTGTTATCCTTGTATTTTATTTTTTACTTTGTACATGGGTATTTTTACTTTGTACACCGTTTAGTATTTGTATTTTGGGTTTTTTCCCTTTGGGGGTACATGGGTTTATATTGTGGTACCCTGGTGTAAGGGGACTGTGGGGTACTGGTGTTATGTACTTGTATACCCTTGTTAATGACTTGTTATACCTTGTTGTACTTGTTACCTTGAAAGGGGACTGTGTTCCCGGGGTGCTTTTTTTGTACTTGTTATACCTTGTATCAGGGTACTTGTATACCTTGTACAGGGTATTGGTATACCTTGTACAGGGTATTGTTATACCTTGTACATGTACTTGTATACCTTGTACATGTACTTGTATACCTTGCTAACATGTACTTGTATACTTTGTACATGTACTTGTTACCTTGTCATGTACTTGTTACCTTGTACATGTACTTGTTACCTTGTCATGTACTTGTTACCTTTACATGTACTTGTATACCTTGTACATGTACTTGTATACCTTGTACATGTACTTGTATACCTTGTACGTATTTGTATACCTTTGTTCATGACTTGTTTACTTGTACATGTACTTGTATTACCTTGCACATGAAACTTGTATACCTTGAAGGGACTTGTATACCTTTTTACATGTACTTGTATACTTGTCATGTACTTTTTATACCTTGTACATGTACTGGTATACCTTGTACTTGTACTGGTATTAACCTTGTAATGTACTTGTATACCTTGTACATGTACTTGGTATACCTTGTACATGTTCTGGTATACCTGTACATGTACTTGTATACTTGTCATTACTTGTTACCTTGTACATGTACTTGTATACTTGTACATGTATGGTAGAATAAATTTTTATTATTTTAATTATTTTATTATTTTATATTGTTTTAGTATATTTTTTTCCATCTACTTCTTGTTACATTCCCGGTTTTTCTGCGTGGGGTAAAACCCCTTAGGGTTCTATTTAAACTTGGAGAATGGAGGTCCCTTTCTTGGTTTAAAGTTGGTGAATGTTCACATTGAACCTGGAGAGTGTAGTACTGAACCTGGGATTTGAGTACCGAACCTGGGGAGTAAGTAGTACCTGAACTGGGAGAGTGTAGTACACCTTGAACTGGAGGTAGTAGTCACTGAACCTTGAGAGTAGTAGTAACTACCTGGGAAGTATTTTTACACTGAAATGGAGAGTAGTAGTACACTGATTTTTGGGAAGGTAGTGGGGTTCACAACCTGGGAATAGGGTGTACCTAACTTGGGAGAGAGAATACACTAACTAGGGATTGTTACATAATTATTAGTTTCACTGAACCTGGGAGAGTAGTAGTACACTGAACCGGAGAGAAAGTAGTACACTGAACCCTTTGGGAGTAGTAGTACACTGAACCTGGAGAGTAGTAGTACACTGAACCTGGGGGAGAGTAGTAGTACACTTGAACCTGTGAGAGAAAGTAGTACACTGACCTTTGTGAGGTAGTTACATGAACCTGTGAGAGTATTTAGTACACTGAACACTGGGAGAGTAGTTGTACACTGAAACCTGGGAGTAGTAGTACATGAACCCTTTGGTGAGAGTAGTTGTACACATGAACCTAGGAGAGTATTGTACACTGAACCTAGGATAGTAGTACACTGAACCTAGGTTTTAGTACACTGAACCTAGGAGAGTAGTAGTACACTGAACCCTGGGATTTGTAGTACACTGAACCTGAGAGTAGTAGTACATAAACCCGGGGAGAGTAGTTAGTACACTGAACCGGGGGAGAGTAGATAGTAACTGAACCCTGTGAGAGTAGTGTACATGAACTGTGAGGTAGTATTACATGAACCGGGGAGAGTAGTTGTTACACTGAACCTGGGAGAGTATTTGTACACTGAATGGGAGAGTAGTAGTACATGAACCTAGGGAGTAGTAGTACACTAAACCCTGGGATAGTAGTACATGAACCTAGGATAGTAGTACACTGGAACCTAGAGGTATGTACACTGAACCGGGAGAGTATTTGTACACTGAACCTGGGGGGAGTAGTATACACTGAACCTGGAGTAGTTGTATTACACTGAACTGGAGAGTAGTAGTACACTGAACCTGTGAGAGTGTTATTTTCCAACTGAACCTGTGGAGATTTAGTAGTATCTGAACCTGGGAAGTAGTAGTACACTGAACCGGGGAGAGTAGTAGTACACTGAACCTGGTGAGAGTAGAGTACACTGAACCTAGGAGGGGTAGTAGTACACTGAACCTGGGATAGTAGTACAATGAACCTAGGATAGTAGTCACTGAACCCTTTGGATAGTAGTACACTGAAACCTAGGGAAGAGTAGAGTACACTGAACCTGGGAGAGTGAAGTAGTACACTGAACCTGGGAGAATAGTTAGAAACACTGAACCTGGGAGAGTAGTAGTACACTGAACCTGGGAGATAGTAGTACACTGAACCTGGGAGAATAGTAGTACACTGAACCTAGGAGAGTAGTAGTACACTGAACCTGGGAGAGTGGGTAGTTACACTGAACCTGGGATAGTAGTACACTGAACCTAGGAGAGTAGTAGTACCTGAACCTGGGAGAGTAGTAGTACACTGAACCTGGGAGATAGTAGTACACTGAACTGGGAGAGTAGTATAACTGAACCTGGGAGATAGTAGTACACTGAACCTGGAGGTAGTAGTACACTAAAACCTGGAGAGTAGTGTACACTGAACCTGGGAGAGTAGAAGTACATAAAACCGGGGGGATAGTAGTACACTAAACCCTAGGGGGAGTAGTAGTACACTGAACCTGGGAGAGTAGTAGTACACTGAACCTGGGAATAGTAGTACACTGAACCGGGGGGATAGTAGTACACTGAACCTGGAGAGTAGTAGTACACTGAACCTGGAGAGTGTAGTACACTGAACCGGGTGAGAATAGTAGTACACTGAACCGGGGAGAGTAGTAGTACACTGAACCTGGGAGATAGTAGTACACTGAACCGGGGAGAGTAGTAGTACACTAAACCCTTTGGGAGAGTAGTAGTACACTGAACCTGTGAGAATAGTAGTAACACTGAACCTGGGAGAGTAGTAGTACCTGAACCTGGGAGAGAAAGTAGTACACTGAACCTGGGGAGTAGTAGTACACTGAACCTGGGAGAGTAGTAGTACACTGAACCTGGAGATAGTAGTACACTGAACCTGGAGAGTAGTAGTACACTGAACCTGGAGAGTAGTAGTACACTGAACCTGGAAAATGTATACACTGAACCTGGGAGAGTAGTAGTACACTGAACCTGGGAGAGTAGTAGTACACTGAACCTGGGAGAGTAGTAGTACACTGAACCGGGGAGATTTAGTAGTACACTGAACCCTGGGGAGTAGTTTAGTACACTGAACCTGGGAGAATAAGTAGTACACTGAACCTGGAGAGATTAGTATTTACACTGAACTGGAGAGTAGTAGTACACTAAAACCTGGAGAGTAGTAGTACACTGAACCTGGGAGAGTAGTAGTACACTGAACCTGGGAGAGATAGTGTAGTACACTGAACCTGGGAGAGTAGTAGTACACTGAACCTGGAGAGAGTAGTAGTACACTGAACCTGGGAGATAGTAGTACACTGAACCCTGGGAGAGTAGTAGTACACTGAACCTAGGAGAGTAGTAGTACATGAACCTTGGGATAAGTAGTACACTGAACCTAGGAAGTTAGTACACTGAACCGGGGGAGGTAGTAGTACACTAAACCTGGGAGAGTAGTAGTACACTGAACCTGGGAGAGTAGTAGAAACACTGAACCTGTGAGGTAGTAGTACACTGAACCTGGGAGGTAGTAGTACACTGAACCTGGGAGAGTAGTAGTACACTGAACCTGGAGAGTAGTAGTACACTGAACCTGGAAGTATAGTACAACTGAACCTGGGGAGTAGTAGTACACTGAACCTGGGAGAGTAGTAGTACACTAAAACCTGGGAGAGTAGTAGTACACTAAAACCGGGGAGAGAGTAGTACACTGAACCTGGGAGAGTAGTAGTCACTGAACCTGGGAGAGTAGTAGTACACTGAAACTGGGAGAGTAGTAGTACATGAACCTGGGAGGTAGTAACACTGAACCTGGGAAAAGTAGTAGTTACACTGAAACCTGGGAGGATTAGTAGTACACTGAACCTGGGAGAGTGTAGTACACTGAACCTGGGAGAGTAGTAGTACACTGAACCTGGAGAGTAGTAGTACACTAAAACTGGGAGAGTATTTAGTAAAACTGAACCTGGGAGAGTAGTAGTACACTGAACCTGGGAGAGTAGTAGTGCACTGAACCTGGGAGAGTAGTAGTACACTGAACCTGGGAAAAGTAGTAGTACACTGAACCTGGGAGGAGTAGTGTACACTGAACTGGGAGAGTAGTAGTACACTGAACCTGGGAGAGTAGTAGTACATGAACCTGGGAGAGTAGTAGTACACTGAACTGGGAGAGAAGTAGTACATGAACCTGGGAGAGTAGTAGTACACTGAACCTGGGAGAGTGTAGTACACGAACCTGGGAGAGTAGTAGTAAAACTGAACCTTGGGAGAGTAGTAGTATACACTGAACCTGGGAATAGTAGTACACTGAACCTGGGAAGTAGTACACTAAACCTAGGAGAGTAGTAGTACCCTGAACCTGGGGAGAATAGTAGTACACTGAACCTGGGAGAGAGTAGTACGACTGAAACCTGCGGAGGTAGTAGTACACTAAACCTGGGAAAATAGTAGTACACTGAACCTGGGAAAAAGTAGTAGTACACTGAACCTGGGAGATAGTAGTACACTGAACCTGGGAAAATAGTAGTACTGAACCTGGGAGAGTAGTAGTACACTGAACCGGGGAGAGTAGTAGTACACTAAACCCTGGGAGAATGTAGTACACTGAACCTGGGAGAGTAGTAGTACACTGAACCTGGGAGAATAGTAGTACACTGAACCTGGGAGAGTAGTAGTACACTGAACCTGGGAGAGTAGTAGTACACTGAACCTGGGAGAGTAGTAGTACACTGAACCTGGGAGGAGTATGACTAGAGTAGTACACTGAACCTGGGAGAGTAGTAGTACACTGAACGTGGGAGAGTAGTAGTACACTGAACCTGGGAGAATAGTAGTACACTGAACCTGGGAGAGTAGTACACTGAACCTGGGAGAGTAGTAGTACTCTGAACCTGGGAGAGTAGTACACTGAACCTGGGAGAATAGTAGTACACTGAACCTGGGAGAGTAGTAGTACACTGAACCTGGGAGAGTAGTAGTACACTGAACCTGGGAGAGTAGTAGTACACTGAACCTAGGAGAGTAGTAGTCACTGAACCTGGGAGAGTAGTAGTACTTGAACCTGGGAGAGTATTTAGTACACTGAACCTGGGAGAGTAGTAGTACACTGAACCTGGGAGAGTAGTAGTACACTGAACCTGGGAGAGTAGTAGTACACTGAACCTGGGAGAGTAGTAGTACACTGAACCTGGGAGAGTAGTGTACACTGAACCTGGGAGAGTAGTAGTACACTGAACCTGGGAGAGTAGTAGTACACTGAACCTGGGGAAGAGTAGTAGTACACTGAACCTGGGAGAGTAGTAGTACTCTGAACCTGGGAGAGTAGTAGTACACTGAACCTGGGAGAGTAGTAGTACACTGAACCTGGGAGAGTAGTAGTACACTAAACCCTGGGAGAGTAGTAGTACACTAAACCTGGGAGAGTAGTAGTACACTGAACCTGGGAGAGTAGTAGTACACTGAACCTGGGAGAGTAGTAGTACACTGAACCTGGGAGAGTAGTGTACACTGAACCTGGGGGGAGTAGTAGTACACTGAACCTGGGAGAGTAGTAGTACACTGAACCTGGGAGAGTAGTGTACACTGAACCTGGGAGAGTAGTAGTACACTGAACCTGGGAGAGTAGTAGTACACTGAACCCGGGGGAGAGTAGTAGTACACTGAACCTGGGAGAGTAGTAGTACACTGAACCTAGGAGAGTAGTAGTACAATGAACCTGGGAGAGTAGTAGTACTCTAAACCCTGGGAGAAGTAGTAGTACACTGAACCTGGGAGAGTAGTAGTACACTGAACCTGGAGAGTAGTAGTACACTGAACCTGGGAGAGTAGTAGTACACTGAAACCTGGGAGAGTAGTAGTACACTGAACCTGGGAGAGTAGAGTCCCACTGAACCTGGGAGAGAGGTGTACACTGCGAAACTGGGAGAATAGTAGTGCACTGAACTGGGAGAGTAGTAGTACACTGAAACCTGGGAGAGTAGAAGTCCTACTTGTTACACATGCAGGAGATGGAGAGGTTGTTGTAGAGGTTTCGCCAGCATCCCAGATCTGAGAGGCGTCCATGGATGCTTTGATAGTTCTCTCTCCAGCCCAACCTGGTGATTGTCCTGAAACCCTCCCACCTGTGGAAGGCTGTGATATTTACCGTTCCTGCTACTGCTGTTGTAACAACACTCACTACACCTGCTGTTACGTAACACTCGCTACACCTGCTGTTACTGTAACAGCTCTCACTGAACCTGGACTTACTGTAACAACACTTACTACATCTGCTGTTACTGTAAAAAATCACTACCCCTTCTGTGCTATAACACTCGCTACCCCTGCATTACTGTTAAAATTACTAAACCTGCTATTCCCTGTACAACACTTAATACACCTGCTGTTAATGTAACATTATACCTACTGTTACTGTAACAATCACTACACCTACTGTTACTGTAACAACACTCACTACACCTACTGTTACTGTACCAACACTCACTACACCTACTGTTACTGTACCAACACTCACTACACCTACTGTTACTGTAACAACACTCACTACACCAACTGTTACGTAACAACATCACTACACCTACTGTTACTGTAAAACTCACTACACCAACTGTTACTGTGACAACTCACTACACCAACTGTTTACTGTAACAACTCACTACCCCTACTGTTACTGTAACAACACTCACTAAAACCAACTGTTACTGTAACAACCTACTACACCAATGTTACTGTAACAACCCACTACACCTACTTTTACTGTAAAAACACTCATACACCAACTTTTTACTGTAACAACACTCACTACACCTACTGTTACTGTAACAACACTCACTACACCAACTGTTACTGTAACAACTCACTACACCTACTGTTACTGTAACAACACTCACTACACCAACTGTTACTGTAACAACACTCACTACACCAACTGTTACTGTGACAACTCACTACACCTACTGTTACTGTAACAACACTCACACCCCTTACTGTACTGTAACAACTCACTACACCAACTGTTACTGTAACAACTCACTACACCAACTGTTACTGTAACAACACTCACTACACCAACTGTTACTGTAACAACTCACTACACCAACTGTTACTGTAACAACACTCACTACACCTACTGTTACTGTAACAACACTCACTACACCAACTGTTACTGTAACAACTCACTACACCAACTGTTACTGTAACAACTCACTACACCAACTGTTACTGTAACAACTCACTACACCAACTGTTACTGTAACAACTCACTCCCACCAACTGTTACTGTAAAAAACCTCACTACACCTACTGTTACTGTAAAAAAACACTCACTACACCTACTGTTACTGTAACAACTCACTACACCAACTGTTACTGTAACAACTCATTTACACCAACTGTTTACTGTAACAACACTCCTACACCTACTGTTACTGTAACAACACTCACTACACCAACTGTTACTGTAACAACACTCACTACACCAACTGTTACTGTAACAACACTCACTACACCTACTGTTACTGTAACAACACTCACTACCCCTATGTTACTGTAACAACACTCACTACACCAACTGTTACTGTAACAACACTCACTACACCAAACTGTTACTGTAACAACACTCACTACACCTACTGTTACTGTGACAACTCACTACACCTACTGTTACTGTAACAACACTCACTACACCTACTGTTACTGTAACAACTCACTACACCAACTGTTACTGTAACAACTCACTACACCAACTGTTACTGTAACAACACTCACTACACCTACTGTTACTGTAACAACACTCACTACACCAACTGTTACTGTAACAACACTCACTACACCAACTGTTACTGTGACAACTCACTACACCTACTGTTACTGTAACAACACTCACTACACCAACTGTTACTGTAACAACACTCATACACCAACTGTTACTGTAAACAACCAATACACCTACTGTTACTGTAACAACACTCACTACACCAACTGTTACTGTAACAACACTCACTACACCAACTGTTACTGTAACAACTCACTACACCTACTGTTACTGTAACAACACTCACTACACCAACTGTTACTGTGACAACTCACTACACCTACTGTTACTGTAACAACTCCAACTACCCCAAACTGTTACTGAAAACAACTCACTACACCTACTGTTACTGTAACAACACTCACTACACCTACTGTTACTGTAACAACACTCACTACACCTACTGTTACTGTAACAACACTCACTACACCTACTGTTACTGTAACAACTCACTACACCTACTGTTACTGTAACAACTCACTACACCAACTGTTACTCTAACAACTCACTACACCTACTGTTAGTGTAACAACACTCACTACACCAACTGTTACTGTGACAACTCACTACACCTACTGTTACTGTAACAACTCACTACACCACTGGTTATCAAAACAACCTCACTACACCTACTGTTAGTGTAACAAACACTCACTACACCAACTGTTACTGTGAAAACTCACTACACCAACTGTTACTGTAACAACTCACTACACCAACTGTTACTGTAACAACTCACTACACCTGCTGTTACTGTAACAACACTCACTACACCAACTGTTACTGTAACAACTCACTACACCTACTGTTACTGTAACAACCCCAAAATACACCTGCTTTTAAACTGTAACAACACTCACTACACCTACTGTTACTGTAACAACACTCACTACACCAACTGTTACTGTAACAACACTCACTACACCTACTGTTACTGTAACAACACTCACTACACCTGCTGTTACTGTAACAACACTCACTACACCTACTGTTACTGTGACAACTCACTACACCTACTGTTACTGTGACAACTCACTACACCTACTGTTACTGTAACAACACTCACTACACCAACTGTTACTGTAACGACACTCACTACACCAACTGTTACTGTAACAACACTCACTACACCTACTGTTACTGTAACGACACTCACTACACCTACTGTTACTGTAACAACACTCACTACACCAACTGTTACTGTAACGACACTCACTACACCTACTGTTACTGTAACAACACTCACTACACCAACTGTTACTGTAACGACACTCACTACACCAACTGTTACTGTAACAACACTCACTACACCTACTGTTACTGTAACAACACTCACTACACCAACTGTTACTGTAACGACACTCACTACACCAACTGTTACTGTAACAACACTCACTACACCTACTGTTACTGTAACAACACTCACTACACCTACTGTTACTGTAACAACACTCACTACACCTACTGTTACTGTGACAACACTCACTACACCTACTGTTACTGTGACAACTCACTACACCTACTGTTACTGTAACAACACTCACTACACCTACTGTTACTGTAACAACTCACTACACCTACTGTTACTGTAACAACTCACTACACCTACTGTTACTGTAACAACACTCACTACACCAACTGTTACTGTGACAACTCACTACACCAACTGTTACTGTGACAACTCACTACACCTACTGTTACTGTGACAACTCACTACACCTACTGTTACTGTAACAACACTCACTACACCTACTGTTACTGTAACAACTCACTACACCTACTGTTACTGTAACAACACTCACTACACCAACTGTTACTGTGACAACTCACTACACCAACTGTTACTGTGACAACTCACTACACCTACTGTTACTGTGACAACTCACTACACCTACTGTTACTGTGACAACTCACTACACCAACTGTTACTGTGAAAAATCATTTACACCTACTGTTACTGTGAAAAACTCACTACACCTACTGTTACTGTAAAAAAACCCTCACTACACCAACTGTTACTGTAAACCAACTCACACCTACTGTTACTGTGACAACTCACTACACCAACTGTTACTGTGACAACTCACTACACCTAGTGTTACTGTGACAACTCACTACACCTACTGTTACTGTGACAACTCACTACACCTACTGTTACTGTGACAACTCACTACACCAACTGTTACTGTAACAACACTCACTACACCTACTGTTACTGTGACAACTCACTACACCTACTGTTACTGTAACAACACTCACTACACCTACTGTTACTGTAACAACACTCACTACACCTACTGTTACTGTGACAACTCACTACACCTACTGTTACTGTAACAACTCACTACACCTACTGTTACTGTAACAACACTCACTACACCTACTGTTACTGTGACAACTCACTACACCAACTGTTACTGTAACAACACTCACTACACCAACTGTTACTGTAACAACTCACTACACCAACTGTTACTGTAACAACTCAATACACCAACTGTTACTGTGACAACTCACTACACCTACTGTTACTGTAACAACACTCACTACACCAACTGTTACTGTAACAACTCACTACACCTACTGTTACTGTGACAACTCACTACACCAACTGTTACTGTGACAACTCACTACACCTACTGTTACTGTAACAACACTCACTACACCAACTGTTACTGTAACAACTCACTACACCTACTGTTACTGTGACAACTCACTACACCTACTGTTACTGTAACAACACTCACTACACCTACTGTTACTGTGACAACTCACTACACCAACTGTTACTGTAACAACACTCACTACACCTACTGTTACTGTAACAACACTCACTACACCTACTGTTACTGTAACAACACTCACTACACCTACTGTTACTGTAAAAAAACTCACTACAAAACTGTTACGTAACAACACTCATTTACACCAACTTTACTGTAACAACACTCACTACACCTACTGTTACTGTAACAACACTCACTACACCTACTGTTACTGTAACAACTCACTACACCAACTGTTACTGTAACAACACTCACTACACCAACTGTTGCGGCCCCTGCCAAACTAGCGGTTAAATAGTTAACCTGCCGGCCGGCAGTACCACTGGGTGCGTCATCAAACCCAATGTGGGGGCTGCTGAGCCGGCCTTAGAGCAGTAAGAGCCTGAGTGCCTCACGGTACACACCTAAGCAGTAGGTACCTGACCACCGAAGGGTACACGTCTACTGGCTTTAGTAACAGTATGTACCAGAGCGCCTCGCTGTACACACCTAAGCAGTAGGTACCTGACCACCGAAGGGTACACGTCTACTGGCTTTAGTAACATATGTACCAGAGCGCCTCGCTGTACACACCTAAGCAGTAGGTACCTGACCACCGAAGGGTACACGTCTACTGGCTTTAGTAACAGTATTTACCAGAGCACCTCGCTGTACACCCCTTTAAGCATTTAGGTACCTGACCACCGAAGGTACACGTCTACTGGCTTTAGTAACAGTATGTACCAGAGCGCCTCGCTGTACACACCTAAGCAGTAGGTACCTGACCACCAAAGGGGTTTACACGTCTACTGGCTTTTAGAAATATTATGTACCTGAGCGCCTCGCTGTACACACCTAAGCAGTAGGTACCTGACCCCCGAAGGGTACACGTTACTGGTTCAACATTAAGTACCTGAACTCCTCAGGGTACACGTCTATGCAGTAGGTACCTGCCCCACCGAATCGTACCTATCTACTGGCTTTTAGAAGAACCCCCTCCCCCGCAGCTCACTGAGTCTGTTGGCCCCAGTTACTTGACGGCCGCATTCAGTGAGCTTGCAGATGGTGTTCGGCTAGCGGTGTGTAAACCCGCCTTTGGAGAGGATTTACTGGACTACCGGTGATGTCTGGGGGACTCACCGTCTACGTTGATCAACTGTGGGCCGGGGGTCGTCAGATGCTGTTTAGTGGGACATTACATGAAGAAAAGGTTGGAGTGTTACACTGAACTGGGCCAGGCCCTTTAGTGTGACACTGAGGGAGTACGTTTGGAGTGGAACACTGAGATATGCACAGACCGTAAGTGGAACACTGAGATGAAAAGGGTGTCGGGGGGACACTGAAGATGGCCTGGTTGTAGTGTACACTGAACAGTGTCGTGTTGACTGACTTCGTGTCGTGAGAGGCAGTTGATTGTAATTTATTATTATAAAAATGTTATTTATAATTTATTTTTTTAGCATAGAGAATATATATATATAGTGACAGTAGTGTCAAGAGTTGTACCCTGTGTAGGGTTATTAATTATATTTTAGTAAAATGCTGATTATAATTTATTATAGTAACATGTACATATTTTTAAATATATCATAGTTAAAATACCTCTAGCCAAGAAGTTATTTT
>NW_026467962.1:0-12993 GCF_026875155.1 Cherax quadricarinatus | reverse complement strand
TTTCGTTAGCAGATTCGATGGGCTTGAGAACATTTATTTTCTTTTGACGGGGGTAACGAGAGAGCTATCAATATGACAGTTTTCTGAACACATACATGCTGCTAAAAGAACGTTTATCCCTTATAAGGAAATTAGATAAAATAGAATGACCCAAAATGGATGAATAATAGGCTGAAATATCTACTAGGGCATAAGAAAGGAATTTATGGCGTATCAAAAGAGGCGAGGGTCATCTTATGAATCAGTATATTGACATTAAGAGGGACATTAAAAAGGGGATAAAGAAAAGCTAAAAGGGAAACTATAAAATTAAAGTTGCTAGGGATTCTAAACTAACCCAAAAGTTTTTTCCAGGTCTATAGAACAAAAGTCAGAGATAAGATAGGTCCCCTTAAAAATAAACTATGGGCATCTTATGACAAAGAGAATGAAATGTGCTCGATTTTAAATAATTATTTTCTCTCGGTTTTTACCACAGGAAGCACAATAATTTTCCCGGTTTAATTAATTTTTATAGTGGATCGAAGAAGATAAATTATGTAACATAAACAGTCACTAGTGAAATGGTTGTAAAGCAGATAGACAGACTAAAGCAAAATAGTCACCGGGTCCTGATGGGTTTTTTCAAGGGTTCAAAAGGAAATGCAAAATGGAAGTCTGTGAACCATTAACTAATATTTTTAATTTATCTCTTCAAACGGTGCAGTGTCTGATATGTGGAAGATGGCTAATGAAATTTCCTATTTTAAAACGGGGGACAAGTCTTTACCGTCAAATTACCGCCCAATAAGCCTGACCTCAATTGTAGGCAAATTACTAGAGTCAATTATAGCTGAGATTATAAGAAGCCTTTCTCGATAAGCATAGCTTGATTAATGTACTCAGCATGGTTCACAAGAGGCCGGTCTTGTCTAACTAATTTATTAACTTCTTCAGTAAAGCTTTGAGGCTGTTGACCACAATAAAGAATTTGATATTATTTACTTAGATTTTAGTAAGGCATTTGATAGAGTTCCGCACCAAAGACTGTTGAAGAAAGTAGCAGCTCATGGCATTGGGGGAAGGGTGCTCTCGTGGATCGAATCATGGCTCACAGACAGGAAGCAAAGAGTGTCCATAATGGGGTTAAATCCGAGTGGGGATCAGTAACAAGTGGCGTTCCACAGGGATCAGTCTTGGGCCCGTTGCTGTTTATAATATATATCAATGATCTTGATGAAGGAATTACTAGTGATATGAGCAAATTCGCCGATGACACGAAGATAGGTAGGATAATTGATTCAAACGTAGATGTTAGGGAACTTCAGGAGGATTTAGACAAACTCTACTCTTGGTCAGAAAAGTGGCAGATGCAGTTCAATGTAGATAAATGCAAGGTTCTGAAGCTCGGGAGTGTCCATAACCCTAGCACTTATAAGTTAAATAATGTAGAACTTAACCATACAGATTGCGAAAAGGACTTGGGGGTTATGGTAAGCAGCAACCTTAAACCAGACAACAATGCCTAAGCGTACGTATATAGGCAAATAATTACTGGGATTTATATCAAGAAGTGTAAGCAACAGAAGTCCAGAGGTCATACTGCAGCTTTATACATCATTAGTAAGGCCTCACCTAGATTATGCAGCTCAATTCTGGTCTCCATATTACAGAATGGACATAAATTCGTTAGAAAACATTCAGCGTAGATGACTAAATTAATACATAGCATTAGAAACCTTCCTTATGAAGAAAGATTGAGACTCTTAAGTTACATTCATTGTTTAGACGAAGAATGAGGGGAGACCTGATCGAAGTGTATAAGTGGAAGATAGGTATTATAAAGGGGATATTAACAAGGTCTTGAGGATATCTCTCCAAGAGAGAACGCAGTAAATGGATTTAAATTAGATAAGTTTAGATTTAGAAAGGACATAGGAAAGTATTGGTTTGGAAATAGGGTAGTAGATGAGTGGAACAGTCTACCTAGTTGGGTTATTGAGGCTAGGACTTTGGGTAGTTTCAAATTTAGGTTGGATAAATACATGAGTGGGATGGGTTGGATTTGAGTGGGACTTGCACATCAGAGCTTATTTCTTGGGTAGCATTGAAAATTGGGTAGGTCAAATGTTTGTTAGTGGGATGAAATTGTAAAGGACCTGCCTAGTATGGGCCAACAGGCCTGCTGCAGTGTTCCTCCTTTCTTATGTTCTTATGTTCTTATAAAGATTCCCAAAATGTTGCACTAGTGTCTTATTCTTCAATTTGGTGGTGATGATTGTAGTGATGATTATGGTAGAAGTTGTGGTGTTGGTGGTGGTGGTAGTGGTTGTGTGATAGTAGTGGTTTGGTGAGGTAGTGTAGAGTGGTTGGGATGATAATGGTTGGATGGTAGTGGTTGTGGTGATGTGGTGGTAGTGGTTTGTGATGATAGTGGTTTTGTGATGGTAGTGGTTGTGGTGATGGTGGTGGTAGCTGGTTGTGATGATAGTGGTTGTGGATGGTAGTGGTTGTTGGTGGATGGTGGTGTAGTGGTTGTGAGGATAGTGGTTGTGATGAAAGTAGTTGTGGTGATGCTGGTCGGTAGTGGTTGCGTGCTACCCGTACCACCACATCGTTTATACATGAGCTACCCACATTGACTGGAACGGTTGAAGGGTCCTTGATCAGTATTCCCGGGAAATGCAGGCGAGGAGAGATAACATGATAATATACATTGCGAAGGTCCTGGAGGGAACATGGTACTCAAACTTGCACATGACATTCATCCCCTTTGAAAACGAAAGACTCGGCAAAAGATGTACATTCCCCCGATTGTTAAGCAGGGGCGCCACGAGTACACTGATAGGACAACACAATAAGTGTTCCGCGGGCCAAGACTGTTCATACTGCCCTCCCAGCATAATTAAGGGGGATTACCAATTGCACCTCCTGACTGTCTTCAAGCAAGGCACTGGACAGGCACCTCCTAAAGTCAGTACTCTGACCAACCTGGCTGAGGTTCGTACGTTAAGTTTGCATTGCCGGCTGGCAGTAAGAACATAAGAACATAAGTACATAAGAAAACATAAGAAACAGGAGTGATCACTGCAGCACGGCCTGTTGGCCATACTAGGCAGGTCCTTTAGAATTATCCCACTAAACTAACATTTGACCAACCCAATTCTAATGCTACCCACGAAATAAGCTACTGAGTGCAAGTCCTTCTCAAATCTCACCCTTCCTACATCATGTATTTATCCAACCTAAATTTGAAAACTACACAAACTACTAGCCTCAATAACCCAAATAGGTTTGGTAGAGACTGTTCCACTCATCAACTACCCTATTTCCAAACAATACTTTCCTATGTCCTTCCTCTAAATCTAAAACTTATCTTTTTTTAATCCATTTACTGCGGGTTCGCTATTGGAGAGATATCCTCAAGACCTTGTTAATTTCCCCTTTATTAAACCTTATCTTCCACTATTTACACTTCGATAAGTCTCCCCTCATTTTCTTCTAACAATGTGAGGTAAACTTAAGAGTTCTTCATATCTTTCTCATAAGGAGGATTCTTATGCATGATATTAGTTTAGTCATCCTACGCTGAATGTTTTCTAACGAATTTATGTCCATCTCTGTACTTTGGAGGACAGATTGAGCTGCATAATCTAGGTGAGGTTACTAATGATGTATTAAAGCTGCAGTATGACCTCTGGCTTCTGTTGGCTTACACTCTTGATATAAATCCAGTAATTATTTGCCTTTTTACGTCGCTTAGGCATTGCTGTCTTGGTTTAAGGTTGTTGCTTACCATTATCCCCTTAATGCCTTTTCGCATCTGTAATGGGATAAGTTCTTACATTATTTTTAACTTATAAGGGCTTGGGTTATAGACACTCCCGAGCTTACAGAACCTTGCATTTATTCCACATTCAAACTGCATCTGCCACCTTTTAGACCAAGATGTTTAGAGTTTGTCTATTTCCTCAACTGAAGTTCCCTAACATCTACGTTTGAAATCAATTATCCTACTATCTTCGTGTCATCGGAGAATTTGCTCATGCATAGAATTCCTTCATCATGATCATTGAATATATATTATAAACAACCTACGGGCCCAAGATGATCCTGTTGGAACGCCACTTGTTTACTGATCCCCACTAGGATTTAATCCCCAATTTATGGACACTCTCTGCTTCCTGTCTGTGAGCTTGGACTCGATCCAGAGAGCACCCTCTCCCCCCTGTGCAATGTGCTCGCTACTTTATTCAACAGTCTGTGGTGCGGATACTCTATCAAATGCACTTATTAAAATCTAAGTAAAACATATCAAATTCTCTATCGTGGTCAACAGCCTCAAAAAGCTTTACTGAAGAAAGTTAATAAAATTAGTTAGACAAGACCGGCCCTCTTGTGATCATGCTGAGTTTCTTTAATCAAGCTATGCTTATCGAGATGGCTTCTACTAATCTCAGTCTTATAATTGACTCTAGCAATTCGCCTACAATTGATTGGGTAAGGCTTATTGGGCGGTATTTGACCGGTACCGACTTGTCCCCCCCCCACCCTGGTTTTAAAAAATGAATTACATTAGCCTATTCCACATATCAGAACACTACACCTGTTATGAGAGATAAATTAAAAATATTAGTTAATGGTTCACAGAAGTCCCATTTTGCATTCTTATGAACCCTTGAAAAAAAACCTAATCAGGACCCGGTGACTTATTTTGCTTCAGTCGGTCTACCTTGCCTTCGCAACCATTTCACTAGTGCCTGTGATGTTACATAATTTTTCTTCTTCTGAATCCACTATAAATATTAATTACCGGAATATTATTTGTGTTTCTGTGTAAAAACGAGAGAAATAATTATTAAATCGAGCATATTTTCATTCTCTTTGTCAGTAAGTTGGCCATAGTTATTTTTAAGGGGACCTTATTATCTCTGACTTTTGGTTCTATATACCTGGAAAAAAAACTTTTTGGATTAGTTCTAGAATCCCTAGCAACTTTAATTTCTTAGTCCCACTTTTAGCTTTTCTTATCCCCTTTTTTATGTCCCTCTTATGTCAATAAATGATTCATAAGATGACCTCGCCTCTATTTGATTACGCCTCTATAAATTACTTTCTTATGCCCTAGTTGATATTTCAGCCTATTATTCATCCATTTTGGCGTTCATTTCTATTTGATTCTAATTTCCTTATTAAGGATAAACCGTTCTTTGAGCAGCATGTTTTGTGTTCAGATAAACTTGTCATTATTGATAGCTCTCTTCAGTTTACCCAGCTCAACAGATGATAAGTGTTCTCTAAGCCCATCGTACATCTGCTAAGCGAAAATATGGGACTGTTACTGAGTTTTCCTTACTTTCTTACTTCCACATTCAATTCTAAAAGTAATGATATGATTTGTGGTCGCTAGCACCTGTTCCTCTGAAACTTCTAAATATTATTAACTCCAGGGATTTCTTTGTTTGCCAGAACTAAAAGTCATCATGCAGGGTATTTCCCCCTTGTAGGTTCTGTCACAAACTGCTTCAAAAAACAATCCTGAAACTACTTCTAAGAAATAGTATGATTATAAATTCCCAGTCAAGAAATTCCAATCAATATGATAAAGTTAAAGTCTCCTTTGAATTACTACATTATCGTGCCTTGTGGCCCTAGCAATTTCACTCCCTTAGTAGTCTCCCCCTCGGTCCTAACTAAATTTGGGGGGACGGTATATCACACCTAAAATTAATATTTTCATGCCCTCCTCTGAAATTCTATCCAACTGGACTCTGTATGTGTTACTTCAGTCTAATACCCGTTTTTATGCAAACTGTTCAAGCGGATCTCGGACATACGATGCCACCCCAACCCATTCCCGATACTTTATCTACTTGGATACAATTTAAAACCCTGAATTGAATTCTGCAGGGCATGTTCCCGACTTTTTGATATATAAACCACCGTCATCAGCAAACTAATGGCAAATACATCTATGTTACCGCACTTGCAACTAGTATCAAACTCTCGCCCATCTTATTCCTTGCACTGCGACTATTTGTGTAATAAACTTTTTAATGACCCTCCTCTCTCTTTACCCTTCTGCTTTTTTTCTTATTTTCCATAACGCATTACTGATCCTTGTCAATTAGTGCCACTGGCTTTCCAATATCCTACCTCATTTTGCCTATACTAGTTCTCCTAGTAATATATTACACCCTTGGACTTCTCAGTTTTCTGCAAAAACCCTTACCTCTAACTAATATAGTTTAAGTCCTAACAACACCCCTCAACTGATTTAGCAAGAAAACCCTCACCTGCCCTGGATACAGTGAACCCCATCCCTTGCATACATGTCATTTTCGGCCATAGAAGTTGTCCCAGTTGTCAATGAATGGTACTGCATTATCCTTACAGTGTATTATCAGCCACAATTATTACAATGCTCTGGACAAACCATTCTTACCAAGCACCTCTTTCTTGGCAAATATGCCACATTATAACAGGGCGCCCCCCCTTCTTACTAATTCATGTATATAAGATGTCAATTGAACTTTCTAACTAAATCCTCACTTCTAGCTTGCCAACATCATTGCCTACAAGCAACTGATGGCAAATAATTAGGATTGATCAATTACCGTTCTTTGTTGTTAGGTAAGACACATATGCAACAGTTTGGTAATCTTTATTATGAAACGTTTCGCCTACACAGTAGGCTTCTTCAGTCAATTACAGAAAAGTTGATAGATGCAGGAAGATACTTGATGACGATGTAATCAGTCATCACCCTTAAAGTTTTGAGGTGGTAGTCCCTCAGGTCTGGAGAAGAGCATTGTTCCATAGTATGAAACAATATGGGAGATTGTCGTGACAGAATGACGCTTTTTATAGCGCGAAGAGGTGAGACGTACGGCCACTAGGAGTGGTAAGAACTCAGTTGTTGATAGGGTTCACAGGTCCCTCTCGAACTCCAGCCGATCGCTCTAGTGGATAGTTGTCAAAGTTGTTTTGGAGGTCTGTACCAAGATACCCTTCGTAGTGTATGCAGTGTTTTGACAGATTGAACATTTAAAAATGGTATAAATACCGACAGGTTGATAGTAAGACACATATGAAACAGTTAGGTATCTTTATTATGAAACGTTTCGCATACACAGTAGGCTTCTTCAGTTCAAGTACGAAAAGTTCGATAGAAGCAGGGAAGTACTTGAAGACGATGTACATCAGTCCTCACTCCTTTAAGTTTTGAGGTGGTCAGTCCCACAGTATGGAGAAGAGCATTGTTCCATAGGTATGAAACAATATGGAATGAAGTGACAGAATGACGCTTTTTATAGCGCGAAAGAGGTGAGACGTTAGGCCACAAGGAGAGTATTGTAAGAACTCAGATGTTGGAAAGGTTGTTCCCTCTCAAATCCAGCCGATCGCAAACTAGTGGAACGTTGTGAAGTTGATTGTTGGTCTGTAACCAGATACCTTTGTGTTGCAGTGTCTTGACGATTGGAACATTAAAATGGTATAAAATACGACGGTTGTTAGTAAGGACACATATGGGCAACAGTTAGGTTTATCTGTCTTTAGAAAACGTTTCGCCTACACAGTAGGCTTCTTCAGTCAAGTACATGAAAAGTTGCCATAGAAGCATAGAAGATACTTGAGACGATGTTAATCAGTCCATCACCTTAAAGTTTTGAGGTGGTCAGTCCCTCAGGTCTTGGAGAAGAGCATTGTTCATAGTATGAAAACATTATGGAGATGAAGTGGGCAGAATGACGCTTTTTATAGCGCAGAAAAGAGGTGAGAGTAGGCACTAGGAGAGGTAGGAACTCAGATGTTGAAAGGTCGGTCCACTCCATCAAATCAGCCGATCGCACTTGTGGAAGTTTGTCGAAGTGATTGTAGGTCTGTTCCAAGTTACCTTGTGTTGCAGTCGGTGTCTGAAAAGAATGAACATTAATATGGTTTATAATAACGATAGGTTGTTAGGTAAGACACTTATGCAACAGTTAGGGTATCGTTTTATGAAAAACGGTTTCGCCTACACAGTAGGCTTCTTACAGTCAATGTCACAGAAAAGTTGATAGTAAGCAGAACGATACTTGAAGTCGATGTAAATCAGTCCATCACCTTAATGTTTTGAGGTGGTCAGTCCCTCAGTTCGGAGAGGAGCATTGTCCATAGTATGATAACATATGGAGATGAAGTGACAGAATGACGCTTTTTATAGCCGCGAAGAGGTGAGGACGTAGGCCACTAGGAGAGGTAAGAAACTCAGATGTTGAAAGGTCAGGTCCTCTCAAATACAGCACGACCGCACTAGTGGAAGTTGTCGAAGTGATTGTAGGTCTGTACCAAAGATACCCTTGTGTTGCAGTGTCTGACAGAATTGACATTAAATGGTTTTAAAATACCGACAGGTTGTTAGGTAAAGACACTAATGCAACAGTTGGTATCTTTATTATGAAACGTTTCGCATACACAGGTTGGCTTTTCAGTCTAGGACCAGAAAATTTGAAAAAAGCAGAAGATACTTGAAGAGATGTAATCAGTCCTCACCCTTAAGTTTTGAGGTGGTCAGTCCCTCAGTTGGAGAAGGCAGTTCCCCTAGTATGAAACTATGGAGGAAGTGACGAATGCGCTTTTTTTTAAACGCAAAGGTGGACGTAGGGCCCCTAGGGAGGTAAAAACTCAGATGTTGAAAAATCAGGTCCCTCTCAAATCCAGCCCATCGCAAATAGGGGGTTGTCGAAGTTTATTTTAGGTTGTACCAAGATACCCCTTTTGTTGCAGTGTCTGACAGATTGAAAATTTAATAAAAATACCACGTTTTAGGTTACCTAAACAACGTGGTATTTTTAATTTTTTGAACTTCGCCCCAAAAACAAGGGTTCTTTCAGTCAATAAAGAAAATTAATAGGGTCCCGGGGAGAGGGGCGCCTTTCCCAAAATTTTAGTTTTCCTTCCTAGTGGCCTAGTTACCCTTTGGTAATAAAATGCGCTTTTTTACCATCTCCATTTGGGGTTTTTTTTTGAACAAGCCCTTCCAGCCAGGGCGCACTAAAAATTTTAAGGGGGGTGGGAATGATTAAGGGCTTGTTTCCGTTTTTCCTTTTTGATTTTAAAAGATTGACAAATTTCATAAAAAAGATACCAACTGTTTCTATGTGTCTTCCTAACAACCTGTCGGGTATTTTTTACCATTTTTTGTTCAATCTTCAGACACTGCAACACAAAGGGGATTTGGGACAGATACAATCCTTCGACAACTTTCCCCTGTGCGATCCTGGGTTTTAGAGGGGGACCTGACCCTTTTAACATCTGAGTTCTTACTCCCGTGGCCCCGTCTCACCTTTCGCGCATAAAAAGCGTCATCTGTCATTATCTCCTATTGTTTATATATGGAACTGCTCTTCTCCGCTGAGGGACTGACCCCTCAAATTTTGGGTGATGGACTGTTTAATTCTTAAAGTATCTTCTGTTCTATCAACTTTTCTGTACTTGACTGAAGAACCCTACTTGTAGGCGAAATTTTTAATAATAAAGATACCTAACTGTGCATAGTTTACCAAACAACCTGTCGGTATTTTATACCATTTTAATGTTCAAACCGTTCATGATGTTGTCAAGCCGGCTAACAATGACCTCCATCCCAGCCCAGAAAGCATACCCTTTGTCCCCTACTCCTGTCCTTCAAGCAGAATGCCCTATCCATGTATCTAACCTGGCTATCCCCAACAACAACAATATTCTTACCTTCCTTGTTGTCGTTCGTCGTGACGATCCCAGTAGTAGACTCACATTCGTCGGGTAGCACCGAGAATGCGTTGGAGGTTTCCACGGGAGTTTCCACAGCAGTCTCTTTCTTCTTCATCGTTTCTGGCTTTCCATTCGTCTTCTTGATCGTCAACTTCGTCGTCCCCTGCTGTCCAGCCACTGACCAGGTTGATCAGACCCTGATCCACCATGAGGCCTGGTCTCAGACCAAGCCGCGGGGGCATTGACCCCCGAAACCCTCTCCGGGTAAACCACATCTATTAACCCTGAAAGTACTACTACCGATACCATTGCTACCACAACTACCACTACCACTACTGTCACTATATAACTGTACATACCAGCAGCATTGTGAATATTTTATATTTTAGGCAAGGTTTCGCCCACCAAGAGCTTGTCAAAACTTGGGTAAAGATTCAATAATACTAACAGAATGTAGAAATAAAGACGTGCACCACATTTACGTCATTTTATTCAATGAGACGTTTCTCTACTAGTGACTTTTTCAGTCTTAGTACACAGAGAAGTGGACACATGAGAGCTAGAGTGTGGAAGACGTCATGAGACACAATGGGCCAGGTAAAGATCTGAGTTTTAGAGAGCATTTGCCATGTATTCAAACCCCACCCGTTCCGCGACTTAATGACCTGAAGTTGATGGGGGGTGGGGCGCGTGGCCCTGGAGTTCAGGGGTTTCCCACGGGCCCCAGTGTCCTGGATACTAGCCGCCAGAGTTCCAGAGACACAAACACCACCTGAATCCTGTGTAAACGTGTTTACCTGATCTCGTGTAAACGTGTTTACCTGATCCCGTGTAAACATGTTTGACTGCAACGATCCTATCCGCCTCTACACAACGACGTTTGCATATGTCATCCTTCTTCAGCACCAGTTCTGCGTATCCCATCTCGTTGTTTGTAGGCGGCTGTGACAACAAGGGATTCGTTTCTTTTGTCTCCATCTCTGAAACTGTGGCTAGAATGATCTTACTTATCCAGGACACCGTGGTGAGATGAATCGGTGGCACAGACTAGCCAGTCACACCCTTTCAGCTTTAGATTAAGTATCATTATCGACTTTGTTTCTCCTGATCTCTCCCCGCTATAGATGTGTTACTAATTCCCTCTATTGAAAGTCACCAGTGGTGATAACATAAGAACATAAGAAAGTAGGAACACTGCAGCAGGCCTGTTGGCCCATACTAGGCAGGTCCTTTACAATTCATCCCACTAACAAACATTTGCCCAAACCCCAATTTTCAATGCTACCCAAGAAATAAGCTCTGATGTGCAAGTCCCACTCAAATCCAACCCTCCACCTATGTATTTATCCAACCTAAATTTGAAACTACCCAAAGTCCTAGCCTCAATAACCCAACTAGGTAGACTGTTCCACTCATCAACTACCCTATTTCCAAACCAATACTTTCCTATGTCCTTTCTAAATCTAAACTATCTAATTTAAATCCATTACTGGGGGTTCTCTCTTGGAGAGATATCCTCAAGACCTTGTTATATCCCCTTTATTAATACCTATCTTCCACTTATACACTTCGATCAGGCCCTCCCCTCATTCTTCGTCTAACAAGTGAATGTAACTTAAAGAGTCTTCAATCTTTCTTCAAAAGGGAAAAGATTTCTAATGCTAGTTTTTAATTTAGTCATCCTACGCGGGAATGCTTTCTAACAAATTTATGTCCATTCTGAAATATGGAGACAAAATTTTGAGCTGCATAATCTAGGTGAGGCCTTACTAATGATGTATAAAGCTGCGTATGACCTCTGGACTTCTGTTGCTTACACTTCTTGATATAAATCCCAGTAATCTATTTGCCTTATTACGTACGCTTAGGCATTGCTGTCTTGGTTTAAGGGTTTCTGCTTACCATAACCCCCCAAATCCTTTTCGCAATCTGTATGGCTAAGTTCTACATTATTTAACTTATAAGTGCTAGGGTTATGGACACTTCCGAGCTTCAGAACCTTGCATTTATCTACATGAACTGCATCTGCCACTTTTCTGACCAAGAGTAGAGTTTGTCTAAATCTCCCCGAAGTTCCCTAACATTACGTTTGAATCAATTATCCTACCTATCTTCGTGTCATCGGCGAATTTGCTCATATCACTAGTAATTCCTTCATCAAGATCATTGATATATATTATAAACAACAACGGCCCCAAAACTGATCCCTGTGGAACGCCACTTGGTTTCTGATCCCCACTCGGATTTAACCCCCCTTTATGGACACTCCTGCTTCCTGTCTGTGAGCCATGATTCGATCCACGAGAGCACTCTTTCCCCAATGCCATGAGCTGCTACTTTCTTCAACAGTCTTAGGTGCGGAACTTTATCAAATGCCTTACTAAAAAACTAAGTAAATAATATCAAATTTTTTATCGTGGTCAACAGCCTCAAAAGCTTTACTGAAAAAGAGTTAATAAATTAGTTAGACAAGACCGGCCTCTTGTGAATCCATGCTGAGTATCATTAATCAAGCTATGCTTATCGAGATGGCTTCTTATAATTTGAGCTATAATTTACTCTAGTAATTTGCCTACAATTGAGGTCAGCTTATTGGGCGGTAATTTGACGGTAACGACTTGTCCCCTGTTTTAAAAAAAGGAATTTACATTAGCCATCTTCCAAAATATCAGACACTACACCTGTTTGAAGAGATAAATTAAAAATATTAGTTAATGGTTCACAGACTTCCATTTTGCATTCCTTTAGAACCCTTGAAAAAACCTCATCAGGACCGGTGACTTATTTTGCTTCAGTCGGTCTATCGCTTCCCCAAACCATTTCACTTGTGACTATGATGTTACATTAATTTATCTTTTTGGCCCACTATAAAATTAATTACCGGAACACTACTAGGTCTTCCTGTGTAAAAACCGAGAGAAAATAATTATTTAAAATCGAGCACATTTTTATTCTCTTTGTCAGTAAGATGCCCATAGTTATTTTTAAGGGGACCTATCTTATCTCTGACTTTGTTCTAATACCTGGAAAAAACTTTTTGGTTTTTTTTAGAAAACCTCAACTTTAATTTCATAGTCCCCCTTTTCTTTTTTTATCCCTTTTTTTGTCCCTTTTGTTCAATTACTGATTCAAAGATGACCCCCGCCTCTTTTTAACCCTATAAATTCCCTTTTTTTGCCTGTAATATTTCAAACCCTTTTTCATCCATTTTTGGGGATTTCTATTTTTATTAAATTTTTTTAAAGGGATAAATGTTCTTTGAGCGCATGTATTTTTTTG
>NW_026467961.1:0-13090 GCF_026875155.1 Cherax quadricarinatus | reverse complement strand
CCGGGGGTTCCAACTAGTAGGACTGCACACTCGTCGTTATTCCTCAGGTTGGTAAAGCGATGAGTTGTGAGCATTTTGAGAGGCACGAGTAGCAGTGGACTAGCAAAATTCGCCTCTACACTCCATGTTGATAGAGGCGAAAGGCTGAGGTCAAATGAAAGGCAGAGGGGAAGCAGAGGCCTGTGAGGGCCTTTGCAAAAAGGAAAACTATTTCCAGTGTTTGACCAGGTATATCCTTAGTCACAGCTCGCACATAAGAGTTCTCACAACACTGAAGACTGCAGCCTAAGCAAAGAGAAGATGGCGGTTCCTTTCCGCAAACTTGTTGATCACACGATCAACAGGAACATGTACATCGTTGTGGACGGCGAGTAGTGCGAGGCCATTGAGGCGATCCTGACCTATGGTGCTCCTCAAGTATGTCTTCAGGCGTTTCAGGGCTGAGAATGATCGTTCGGCTTCTGCATTTGAGACTGGCAGGGTCAGTAGGATGGTAAGGAGCTTCGCGATGTTCGGAAACATACGGGCCTCGGCGTATTCCTTTGCTTTCTTGATAGATTCGAAGGCTGGAGCGGAACATGTCCACCGCTGTGTTTCCGTCTGCACGAGCAAAAGTGACTCAACGTCACTTTCGTAGAGTTTAGTGGCTTTAAGAACAGCATCCACGTTTGCTTTTGAGCCCCTGAGCAGCTCCTTCAATCGGAGAGCAACGGGCACAGTGTCATCATCAAATCTGCTCTTCAACTCAGCGATCACATGGTCAATGAACGGAATATACACCGAGCGCCGATAGTACTCCTCAGCAGATGCCGCTGGGACATTCGCGCGTTGTGTCTGTCGTGCACAGACTCTGGGAATAGGGACGTCATCGTGAGCTGAGCCCACTTCAACTAGAAGATCTTTGGCTTTCACGAACACAGCGTGGAAGTACTCCTCGGCATCCGCTCTAAATTTGGAGAATAGAGTCCCGATTTCACGAATCAGTGCGTATGCACATACCAGGTCACCTTCCTTTTTCTGTAGGGTCCTGCTTGGCTGAAGCGTGTGTGCCAAAACGGACTCGGCTAAGTTTCAACATATTTACCCATATCTCTGAGATATGGGTAAATATGTTGAAACTTAGCCTAATAAAAATAACAATTATTATTATTATTATTATTATTATTATTATTATTATTATAACTCTTTCACGGTAGGCTACCGTAGGCATAGCTCCAAGGCTCCAACCCACTCCACTCTGGCACTGTCCCACAAGGCCCCAAAACAGGCATAAACACAATAGCCTAATGTATTAATCTTGCCCTGGCCCCTTTACCTGGTGCAGTAAGGTCACTGAATGGTTCATGAACCCTTACCCTCCGCCTGTTCTCCCCGGGCTCGCATGAGCTAGGGTTGTTGGAGCCTTGAAATACCGGGGGAGGGTGACTCACCTCAGGGGGTCACGCCGCATAAACCGTCTGATTTACCACGTGCTCTCACAGCAACATGCTAACCTCGCTGAGGCTGACCCGCTCTCTCAGAGCGCCTGCCCTCGGGGTTATGCAAATTTCTTTCAAGTTAGGACATTTCCACAAAATTTTTTTTTTGCCACATCTCATTATTCTCACACAATACACCCAAAAAATTTTTTTATAATTATCCAACCTTAAAAAGCATTTTTGTTTTGTTATGGACTAGAGGTTTAGTGGTCTGAAAACTTGCAAAGTTAAAAACAAATTTAAATGCATCCCAAAGCAGTGGGGTAACTAGGGGACCGGGGGGGCCGCCCCCCCCTCCCCATTTGAGCTTTGGGCCCCCCCCCCCTTGAAAAGGGTTTGCATATTTGTGTCAAAAAGTAAAAAAAAAAAAAAAAAAAATTTTATATATATATTATAAATATAAATAAATTTTAAATATTATTATATATATTAATAATAATATATAAATTATATATATAAATAAATATAAAAAAATATAAAAATTAAATAATAAGGCTTTAAAATCCAAAAAATTCGGGGGGGCAGCCCCCGCCATGTAAAGGATTGGGGCCCCCCTTCCCCTCCCCCAAAAAAAACCCACTACGAACTGGGGAAAGCCCAAAGAGGGGCCCAAAGGGGGGGGGCCGGCCCCCGGGGCCCCCCCCCTATAAAACCGCGCCTGAAACCATTTAAAAAAACAACATGAAACCCTTTTCAAAAGAGAAAAACCCAGAACCATTACAAAAGACAGTCCTTAAAAAAAAAAAAACCAGTTACAAAAAAAAACACTAGAAACCAGTTACAAAAGACAGACACAGAACCATTTTCAAAACAGACACTAGAAACCATTACAAAAAGACCCCGAAAAAACCAGAAAAAAAACCCGTTACAAAAGACAGACACAGAAACCAGTTACAAAAGAAGACACTAGAAATCATTACAAAAGAAACACTAGAAACCAGTTACAAAAAAGAACACAGAAACATTACAAAGAAGAACTAGAAACCAGTTTCAAAAGAGACAACTAAAACCATTACAAAAAACAACACTAAAACCATTTCAAAAACAACACTAGAAAACCCTTACAAAAGACAGACACCAGAAACCAGTTACAAAAGACAGACACTAGAAACCAGTTACAAAAGACAGACACTAGAAACAAGTTACAAAAGAGAGACACTAGAAATCAGTTACAAAAGAGAGACACTAGAAACCAGTTACAAAAGAGAGACACTAGAAACCAGTTACAAAAGACAGACACTAGAAACCAGTTACAAAAAAGAGACACTAGAAACCAGTTACAAAAGACAGACACTAGAAACCAGTTACAAAAGACAGACACTAGAAACCAGTTACAAAAGACAGACACTAGAAACCAGTTACAAAAGAGAGACACTAGCTGGCATGGGAAATCTGGAAAAACAGATGGGACGTGCAACTATGACCACCCTAGAAAATGCCATGCCCATATGACAACAAGAAAATGCAAACTCCCTTCCTGTAAGCTTTTTCACCCTGAACTGTGTACCTCTTCAGTACAGGAAAGACTGTGCTATAACTTAAATTGCCAGGCATACCATCTAAAGGGGACAAAAAGATACAAAACATCCAGGCCACGGGAAAACCTGGGTAGCCACAGCCACTCAAGAGGGAGAGGTTTTTTAGTGCCAGGAAGGAAAAAAAACTGGCAGGAAATGGCAGAAATCGTAAACCAAATCCAGTCATTCCTGAGGGAACCACAGTCGATGGCCTCCACTCCAAACCAACAGATACAGATACTAATGCCGGAAAAAAAATCCCCCCCCCAGTACCAACAATACCACCAGTCCGATAACATTCTTCTTGGCAAATATACAGGGTCTAAAGCCAGCAACAAACAACAAAATACCTTTCATCCGTGGACAGCTTGCAGAGGCAAAGGCAATGTTCGCGGCTTTCGCTGAGACCCACATAAAGGATCACTTGGACAACGAAATATGGATCCCAGGTTACAACCTATACAGATGTGACAGAGTGAACAGTAAAAAGGGGGGGGGGGGTTGGCCTGTACATTGCAGAGTCACTTGTTTGCACAGAACTGCTTAATGCCTCAAATGATGTAGTGGAAGTTTTAGCAGTAAAGGTCGAGAACCAAAACCTAGTCATTGTGGTAGTCTACAAGCCTCCGGATGCAACATCCCAGCAATTCCAGGAACAGCTGTTAAAAATTGACCACTGTCTGGAAAATCTTCCAGCTCCTGCACCCAACATCTTGCTCCTGGGGGATTTCAACTTAAGGCACCTAAAATGGAGGAATATAGCAAATAATATTGTTGCAGTAATAACACCAGGAGGCAGCTCTGATGAAAACTCACACTCACACGAGCTTTTAAATCTCTGCACAAAATTCAATTTAAACCAGCAAATCACAACATAATTGAGGTTCAGACATGTATGCGTGGAGCCCCAGACCGACATAATGAGACTAGTCACGAGGGAGCATTCACCAAATTCAACTTCAATAACAAAAACATAAAGTGGGACCAAGTAAACCAATTCCTAACCGATATAAGCTGGGAAGATATACTAAGCAACACAGACCCCAACTTATGCCTAGAACAGATTAACTCGTGGCACTCGATGTTTGCACAAGGCTTATTCCTCTAAGAAAAAGGAGGAGTAGATGTAAAATAGAAAGAGACAGGCGCTCCCTTTACAGGCGACGGAAAAGAATAACAGAGCGGCTAAAAGAGGTCAATATATCTGAAATGCGTAGGGAGACACTGGTCAGAGAAATAGCAAGCATCGAACTTAAGCTAAAAGAATCCTTAGGAGTCAGGAATCGCGGGAAGAACTAAAAGCCATAAATGAAATCGAAAGAAACCCAAAGTATTTCTTCTCCTATGCCAAATCAAAATCGAGAACAACGTCCAGTATTGGGCCCCTACTTAACAAGATGGGTCCTACACAGATGACAGCAAGGAAATGAGTGAGCTACTCAAGTCCCAATATGACTCAGTTTTTAGCAAGCCGCTAACCAGACTGAGAGTCGAAGATCAAAATGAATTTTTTATGAAGAGCCACAAAATTTGATTAACACAAGCCTATCCAATGTTATCCTGACGCCAAATGACTTCGAACAGCGATAAATGACATGCCCATGCACTCTGCCCCAGGGCCAGACTCATGGAACTCTGTGTTCATCAAGAACTGCAAGAAGCCCCTAATACGAGCCTTTTCCATCTTATGGAGAGGGAGCAGGAGACGGGGGTCGTCCCACAGTTACTAAAAACAACAGACATAGCCCCACTCCACAAAGGGGCAGTAAAGCAACAGCAAAGAACTACAGACCAATAGCACTAACATCCCATATCAAAAATCTTTGAAAGGGTCCTAAGAAGCAAGATCACCACCCATCTAGAAACCCATCAGTTTACACAACCCAGGCAACATGGGTTAGAACAGGTCGCTCCTGTCTGTCCAACTATTGGATCACTACGACAAGGTCCTAAATGCACTAGAAGACAAAAAGAATGCAGATGTAATATATACAGACTTTGCAAAACCTTCGACAAGTGTGACCATGGCGTAATAGCGCACAAAATGCGTGCTATAGGAATAACAGGAAAAGTCGGTCGACGTATCTATAATTTCCTCACTAACAGAACACAGAGAGTAGTCGTCAACAGAGTAAAGTCCGAGGCAGATACGGTGAAAAGCTCTGTTTCCACAAGGCACAGTACTCGTCCCATCTTGTTCCTCATCCTCATATCCGACATAGACAAGGATGTCAGCCACAGGACCGTGTCTTCCTTTGCAGATGACACCCGAATCTGCATGACAGTGTCTTCCAATGCAGACACTGCAAGGCTCCAGGCGGACATCAACCAAATCTTTCAGTGGGATGCAGAAAACAATATGAAGTTCAACGATGAGAAATTTCAATTACTCAGATATGGTAAACATGAGAAATTAAATCTTCATCAGAGTACAAAACAAATTCTGGCCACAAAATAGAGCGAAACACCAACGTCAAAGACCTGGGAGTGATCATGTCGGAGGATCGCACCTTCAAGGACCATAACATTGTATCAATCGCATCTGCTAGAAAAATGACAGGATGATAATGAGAACCTTCAAAACTAGGGAGGCCAAGCCCATGATGACACTCTTCAGGTCACTTGTTCTATCTAGGCTGGAATATTGCTGCACACTGACAGCACCTTTCAAGGCAGGTGAAATTGCCGAACCTAGAAAATGTACAGAGAACTTTCACGGCGCGCATAATGAGATAAAACACCTCAATTACTGGGAGTGCTTGAGGTTCCTAAACCTGTATTCCCTGGAAGCAGAGGGAGAGATACATGATATATACACCTGGAAAATCCTAGAGGATAGTACCGAACTTGCACACAGAAAGTCACTCATTGCGAAAGCAAAAGACTGGCAAGACGATGCACAATCCCCCCAATGAAAAGCAGGGGTGTCACTACACGTTGAGAGACCCATACAATAAGTGTCAGGGCCCGAGACTGTTCAACTGCCTCCCAGCACACATAAGGGGGATTACCAACAGATCCTGGCAGTCTTCAAGCTGGCACTGGACAAGCACCTAAAGTTAGTTCCTGATCAGCCGGCTGTGGCTCGTACGTTGGTTTGCGTGCAGCCAGCAGCAACAGCCTGGTTGATCAGGCTCTGATCCACCAGGAGGCCTGGTCACCAGACCGGGCCGCGGGGGCGTTGACCCCCGGAACTCTCTCCAGGTAAACTCCAGGTAAACTAGAAACCAGTTACAAAAGACAGACACTAGAAACCAGTTACAAAAGACAGACACTAGAAACCAGTTACAAAAGACAGGCACTAGAAACCAGTTACAAAAGACAGACACTAGAAACCAGTTACAAAAGACAGACACTAGAAACCAGTTACAAAAGAGAGACACTAAAACCAGTTACAAAAGACAGACACTAGAAACCAGTTACAAAAGACAGACACTAGAAACCATTACAAAAGACAGACACTAGAAACCAGTTACAAAAGACAGACACTAGAACCAGTTACAAAAGACAGACACTAGAAACCAGTTACAAAAGACAAACACTAGAAACCAGTTACAAAAAGACAGACACTAGAAACCAGTTACAAAAGACAGACACTAGAAACCAGTTACAAAAGAGAGACACTAGAAGACCAGTTACAAAAGAGAGACACTAGAAACCGGTTACAAAAGAGAGACACTAGAAGATCAGTTACAAAAGAGACACTAGAAACCAGTTACAAAAGAGAGACACTAGAAACCAGTTACAAAAAACAGACACTAGAAACCAGTTACAAAAGAGAGACACTAGAAGACAAGTTACAAAAGAGAGACACTAGAAACCGGTTACAAAAGAGAGACACTAGAAGACCGGTTACAAAAGAGAGACACTAGAAACCAGTTACAAAAGAGAGACACTAGAAGACCGGTTACAAAAGAGAGACACTAGAAACCAGTTACAAAAGAAAGACACTAGAAGACCAGTTACAAAAGAGAGACACTAGAAACCAGTTACAAAAGAGAGACACTAGAAGACCAGTTACAAAAGAGACACACTAGAAACCAGTTACAAAAGACAGACACTAGAAACCAGTTACAAAAGACAGACACTAGAAACCAGTTACAAAAGACAGACACTAGAAACCAGTTACAAAAGACAGACACTAGAAACTAGTTACAAAAGAGAGACACTAGAAACCAGTTACAAAAGAGAGACACTAGAAGACCAGTTACAAAAGAGAGACACAAGAAACCAGTTACAAAAGAGAGACACTAGAAACCAGTTACAAAAGACAGACTCTAGAAACCAGTTACAAAAGACAGACACTAGAAACCAGTCACAAAAGAGAGACACTAGAAACCAGTTACAAAAGACAGACACTAGAAACCAGTAACAAAAAACAGACACTAGAAACCAGTTACAAAAGACAGACACTAGAAACCAGTTACAAAAGAGAGACACTAGAAACCAGTTACAAAAGACAGACACTAGAAACCAGTTACAAAAGACAGACACTAGAAACCAGTAACAAAAGACAGACACTAGAAACCAGTTACAAAAGACAGACACTAGAAACCATTACAAAAGACACACTAGAAACCAGTTACAAAAGAGAGACACTAGAAGACCATTTTACAAAAGACAGACACTAGAAACCAGTTACAAAAGACAGACACTAGAAACCAGTTACAAAAGAGAGACACTAGAAACCAGTTACAAAAGACAGACACTAGAAACCAGTTACAAAAGACAGACACTAGAACCAGTAACAAAAGACAGACACTAGAAACCAGTTACAAAAGACAGACACTAGAAACCAGTTACAAAAGACACACTAGAAACCAGTTACAAAAGAGAGACACTAGAAGACCAGTTACGAAAGACAGACACTAGAAACCAGTTACAAAAGACAGACACTAGAAACCAGTTACAAAAGAGAGACACTAGAAACCAGTTACAAAAGACAGACACTAGAAACCAGTTACAAAAGACAGACACTAGAAACCAGTTACAAAAGACAGACACTAGAAACCAGTTACAAAAGACAGACACTAGAAACTAGTTACAAAGACCGACACTAGAAACCAGTTACAAAAGACAGACACTAGAAACTAGTTACAAAAGACAGACACTAGAAACCAGTTACAAAAGACAGACACTAGAAACCAGTTACAAAAGACAGACACTAGAAACCAGTTACAAAAGACAGACACTAGAAACCAGTAACAAAAGACAGACACTAGAAACCAGTTACAAAAGACAGACACTAGAAACCAGTTACAAAAGACAGACACTAGAAACCAGTTACAAAAGACAGACACTAGAAACCAGTTACAAAAGACAGACACTAGAAACCAGTAACAAAAGACAGACACTAGAAACCAGTTACAAAAGACAGACACTAGAAGAGAAACAATAATAATATTACAAATAAGATGCAAGACCTAGAATTCGTTTTTATGTTGAATTTTTGGAATGAGATTTTGCAATTTTTCATATAATAAGACAAGTTCTACAAAATGAGGATATGAACTTAAAAACATGTGCAGATCTGTATGGATCATCAGCTGACCGACTGCGCACTTCATGAGATAAATTTGGAAAATATGAAGCAGCTACAAAAGAAATACCACCAGATGTTGATTACAATGCAGCTCGAACTTGCAGACGTGTCAGAAAGAAGTTACCCAACCACGGAGACGCACCAGAATGATACATAAATTTCGTATCACCACCTTTTACACAATTATTGGCAAACTTCAAACTTATTTATTTATTATTATTTGGACATGATATACAGTTGTACAAAAGAAATACAGTGGTTGAGTGTACATGCCAAAAGCCCCTTGTATGCAGAGCATTATGGGCAGGCTTAAAATTAACTTAAGATTAACTAAGCAATGATATATTCAGTGGTAAAAATACAGTAAACAAATTACAACATGAAGTACAAATGAGTATTTCAAATAAGAGGCTTTATAGTCATACAAATTTGCAGTACATTTGATGAGTTACTGAGCATTCAAGAGAATGGATTATTCTATTAGGCAATATAATTACAAAAAACATAGTTTGAGATACAGTTAATCAGTATTTATTTAGTTGTGGGTGAGTAAGTGGTTTTTAAGAAGAGTCTTGAATTGATAAACAGTGTTTCTTTTATATTCACAGGTAATGAATTCCAGATTTTTGGGCCTTTTATGTGCATTGAGTTTTTGTATAATGTGAGATGGACACGAGGAACATCAAAGAGTGATCTGTGCCTTGTGTTATGGTCCTGTGTTCTGTTTAGACTGGTAAGGAAAAGTTTGAGGGGAGGGTTTATATCAGAGTTAAGTGTTCTGTGTATGTAGTAGGCACAATAATAAGTATGGATGTTTTGTTCGGTGAGTAAGTTTAGAGTTTTGAATATTGATGGAGTATGCTACCTGGAGTGGGAATTTGTTATCATTCTGACTGCAGCCTTTTGTTGGGTAATTAATGGTCTGAGATGGTTTATTGTTGTTGAGCCCCATGCACAAATTCCATAGATAATAATAATAATAATAATATCTTTATTTTACTACAAGTACATGTACAGGGTATACAGTCCTAGCTGATAACAATGACATACTACTATATAGAAAGTCCCTTGTTTATGCTCCGCATTTCGGGGAAATTAGGTCAGTGTCCCAGGATGCGACCCACACCAGTCGACTAACACCCAGGTACCCATTTTACTGATGGGGAACATAGACAACAGGTGGAAAGAAACACGTCCAATGTTTCTACTCTGGCTGGGAATCGAACCCAGGCCCTCGCCATGTGAAGCGAGAGCGTTAACCACCAGGCCACCAGATAGGGGTAAATGAATGAGTGATATAGGGCCAGGAGGGCTGACTGTAGAACATTAGAACATAGATTAGAAGAGGAGAGATATACATAGAAATAGCAGAGAGGTTTTCTTTTCTAAGCGATGTGCCACATAATGCCACTTCATCATCTACTGAAATTGAAAGGTATTCTCAGTGCTGTCAAACGCTGTCGAAAGTCAGCTGTGCGATAGCACTGGACATTGCTGGTGCTTTTGACCGGGTGTGGCACCAGGGCTTCTTAGCAAAACTTCAAGCACTGGAAATTGCAGGCTTTACGCTATGTCTCCTCAGTGATTACCTTCATGGTAGATCTCTAAGGGTAGTTCTCAGTGGAACGGAATCAGCAAGACATCCTATTGGGGCAAGTGTTCCACAAGGAAGCGTGCTGGGACCATTGTTATGGAATGTTTACTTCAATGACCTTCATATCATCCCAGAATCCCATGCATATGCAGACGACTGTACACTGACATTCACTTATCCAATAGAAGAAATGCCAGCTGCTCTAAGCTACATCAATCACCAGCTAAGAGCTGTATCAGCTTGGAGAAATAGATGGCAAGTAACAGACCGGGCCGCGGGGGCGTTGACCCCCGGAACTCTCTCCAGGTAAACTCCAGGTCTCTAGGCACCATGATGGTAATGCTGGTGCAGTAGTAAGGATGAATGGGAGGGTGTTGGCACCTGGAGAAGAAGCTGATATCCTTGGGGTGAAATTTGACTCCAAACTGACCATGAAGAACCATGTTGTAAATTTTGCAAACAAGGCAGCCAGGAAGCTTACTCCATAAAGCCTTCACTATCCTCGGGACAGGAACAACGAGGTAAACATGTGCACACACACTCTGGGAATGGCAGTTCATATCGCTTCAACGATTCCTTAACTTAGTGTTATTATCACTGATTACATTACGATTTACAAGACGGTTTAATGTCTCATAATTATTATACACATTGGAGGCCACTCCATTAAGATTTGAGATCGATGAGTGATGATTAAATCACGGGTATTTTTCCCCAGGACACAGTCCATGGCGACGCGCCAGTCACCACCTGGTCCTACCATTATTCACTCATTTTACCACCTTATTTACAGCGGTGCCGTCAATCACGTTCCCTCACTCTTCACCAGGGACAGTCACGACACTTCCTATTATGAAATGAGGCCTATATTAATCCTTAGGCCGCCGTGAACGCAAATTTCCTGGTCCCATGTTTTCACAGCCTCTTAAACCCATACAAAACCCATGCCCCAGTCGACCTCTACCCCCGCACATCCGCGCAGGCGCAAAGGGAACTCTTGGTTCTATCCTATTTTCAAATACATTTTTGACCCATATCGACACATTAAACACCTATTAGGCACTATAGCTTCGGAAAATTAAAATATTTTCCACAGGTTCAGTGCAACAAAAAATGTAAAAACAAGATTGTTTTATTTATTTATTTATTTATTTATTTATTAAATTGAACATGATACTTTGAAGTACAAAAAAATACAGTGGTTAAGTGTAACATGCCAAAGCCCCTTGTATGCAGAGCATTATGGGCAGGCTTAAAATTAACTTAAGATTAACTAAGCAATGATATATTCAGTGGTAAAAATATTATTATAAACAGATAACAATTAAGCAAAAATGAGTATTTCAAAGACAGGTCATATGGTCATTTACTGTGTTGCTGAGCATTCAGTAGAATGGAGTATTCTGTTAGGTAATGTAATTAAAAAATAACAAAGTTTGATTGGGTCACAGGTTAAACATTTATGAGATACAATTATTCAGTATTTATTTAGTTGCGGGTGAGTAAGTGATTTTTAAGTAGAGACTTGAATTTATAAACAGACAGTGTTTCTTTTATATTCACAGGTAATGAATTCCAGATTTTTGGTCCTTTTATGTGCATTGAGTTTTTGCATAATGTGAGATGGACATGAGGAACATCAAAGAGTGATCTGTGCCTTGTGTTATGGTCATGTGTTCTGTTGAGGTTGGTAAGGAGACGTTTGAGGGGAGGGTTTATATCCGATTTAAGTGTTCTATGTATGTAGTAGGTACAATAATAAGTATGGATGTTTTGTATGGTGAGAAGATTTCGAGTTTTGAATATTGGTGGAGTGTGCTGCCTGTAGTGGGAATTTGTTATCATTCTGACTGCAGCCTTTTGTTGGGTAATTAATGGTCTGAGATGGTTTATTGTTGTTGAGCCCCATGCACAAATTCCACAGGTGATATAGGGGTAAATAAGAGAGTGATATAGGGCCAGGAGGGCTGACTGTGGAACATAGTACCGTATCTTCGATAGTATGCCTACGGTCTTGGAAATTTTCTTGGAAATTTGTTGTATATGTGTTTGAAATTTGAGTCTATTATCAAGGTGGATTAATAAGAATTTTCCCTCTGAGCTTTGTGATAGGTGATCAGTTTATCATTATTTTAAGAGGGACATCTGTAGCTCTGTTACCAAACTGAATGAAGTAGGTTTCGTCAATGTTGAGAGTAAGTTTGTTAGTCCTCATCCAGGTAGATATTTTCTGTAATTCGGTATTCACAGAATTGGCTAGCACGACTGGGCTCGGGTGAGAGAAGACGTATGTAGTGTTATCTGCAAATAGTGTGGGTTTGAGTAGTTGCGATGCATTTGGTAGGTCATTTATGTAAACGAGAAAGAGAAGAGGGCCAAGGACACTTCCCTGTGTGACACCAACTGTAATTGGCTGTGTGGAAAAGTTTGCTCCATTTGTGTACACATATTGGCTTCAGTTGCTGAGGTATGACTTTAGGTAGTTGAGGGAGTGCCCTCTTATACCATAGTGCGACAATTTTTTGTGGAGCTTCTTTTTTCTCTAGTGCAGTGTATATTTGTTCTAGCATGTGTATAATAGCATCATTCGTATTTTTATTAGGCCTGAATCCAAACTGACAGGGGTTGAGTATGTTCTGGGAGATGAGGTAGGAATAGATTCGCTTATGAATTAATTTTTCGAAGATTTTAGAGAGAGGGGGTAAGTTGGATATTGGCCTATAGTTATTCAAGTCTGTTTGGTCTCCTCCTTTATGGATCGGGGTGACCCTCGCTATTTTGAGAACTGTAAGGAAGGTAGAGGATTCAATGGATAGAAGCTGTTGTGTTACATAAGACTACTTATGTAAAGGGGGCAGTAAAGCAACAGCAAAGAACTACAGACCAATAGCACTAACATCCCATATCATAAAAATCTTTGAAAGGGTCCTAAGAAGCAAGATCACCACCCATCTAGAAA
>NW_026467960.1:0-10075 GCF_026875155.1 Cherax quadricarinatus | reverse complement strand
GGGGGTGAGGGTATGTAGGGGGTATTGAGGGGGTTTGTGGGTATGTTCATAGTATAAATTATAAAGAAAATACAATTTTTCTTGGATCTTCATTATGTAGAGGTTTTTTCCCTTTAAAAAATAGAACTAAAAGCAAAGACGAAGGTGAGGAGGTTACAGTCCCTCAGCCTCCAACCCTATTTTCCCCCTTTTATTTTCCCGTACTGCAAAAGCCTCGCTTGATGACAACTAAAAGAAACACCACCACACACACCCACACACACACCCACACACACACACACACACCACAGTCATCGCAACTGGGTCACAATTCCTCCGAAACTTTAGGGGTTTTTTTAAGTCGTGCGTAACTGCTGGGATAAAGGGGTTTTGGAAAAAAAAACGTCAGTGAACAATTACGAGTGATAACCAAGTTATTTTAAAAAAGCGAGAGGAACCTGAAAATCTTTAATATTTCAAATGCAAACCGTTAGGGGATAGTAGGCTTCTGTTGCTACACAGTTTTCAAATTACAAAGATTCAAGTGAGTGTGGAACGGGGTGTTAAAGTTTTTCGGAGATTGGACAGCAATAAAATGTGGGGCACCATAATAGAGTAAAAAGTTAATAAAAAAAAGTAAAAAGGGAAAAATTAATATATAACAAGGAAGGTGGCAGGGGCCTCTAAACAGTGACGTCACAACATTGTGTCACTTTACATAAAAGTGAACACCGAATTGAAGTGTATTCCAAAAAAGTACATTGAGGGACCGGGAGCATGAGCATATATGGTTATAAAGATCAGGGGTGAAAAATTTTTCAAAATAGTGATAGAAGGCGTGTGTACACGCTACGTCTCAGCACTGGCAACTTGTCTCGCTCATGCCAGCGCAAGTACACTCCCCTTTTGGGGGTTTGTTTTGGGGGTTCTAAATCCGGTCTTGCATCACTGTTAGTACTGGTCCTACCCTGCAATTATTCCAAATTAGAGCAGAAATAGCATAGATAAGGTGAAGAATGTTGACAACGAGGGGGCCCTAGCGGGGGGGAAGCCCCTATGGGTGGCAGACACTCCTAGAAGCTGAGACAAGCTAAATTTTACAACCTTTTACTTTCTGTTTTTATAAGTAGAAGTGTAATGCTAAAATTTATATTTGGGAGTTCGAACAGGGGTAGGGTAAAGTAAATTCACTGGCGGGAAGTACTATAATGAAACGGTAAGATGGAAGGCCAAACAGCCTGACCGCCCCTCTCATCTCATTGACCGCCCACAGTACCCATAGTGAGGGGGTCTTTGAAATACTGCGGGCCCCAGCGGCAATAGATACAGACGTGACTCAGGCAGAGACGGTTGGTAGGGTCACTACGGTACAGGGGTTAGGAACGGTTACACATGAGAAAATCACTTTTTGGGGTTTAGAAATGGGGTATTATACGATATTTATTAGCAATAAATACTTAGAAGGGGGGCCACAACACAGCACACCCAACAGAACACACACACACATCAAAAAGACACAACACACACACCACCACCCCAACACACACACACCAAACAACACACACCCACAAACACAAACCACACACATGCACACACACATAAACCACACCAACACCCACACACATACACACCACACACACACACACAACACACACACACCACACATACAGCCACACACACACAACCCATATCGGGATTTCACACCTTCCTGTGAAGTGACCCCTCCCCTTCCTTCCCCCCCCGGCCTCTTTTCCCTCTCCTCTCCTCTCTCTTCCTTCTCTCTCTCTCCCCTCCCCCTTTCTCTTCTCTCCCCCCTTTTCCCTCCCCCCCCCCCCTCTCTCCCCTCCCCTTTCTCTCTTCCTCTCTTCCTCTCCCTCTTCCCCCCTCTCCCCTCCTTCTTCCTCTCACTTTTTCTCTCTTCCCCCTTCTTCCTCTCTCCCCCTCTCCCTCCCTCCCTCTTCTCTCTCCCCCTCTCTCTCTTCCCCTCTTTTTTCTCCCCCTTTCTTCCCCTCTTCTCTCTCTCCCCTTTTTCCCTTTTTCCTCCCCCCTCTCTCTTCCCTTTTTCCCTCTCTCTCTATTTTTTCCCCCCCTTTTCCCCCCCCCCTTTACCCCCCCCTCTCTCTCTTTCTCCCTCCTCTCCCTCTCTCCCTTTTTTTTCTTTTTTTCACTTTCTCTTTTACTAAAAAAAAAAAAAAAAAATGGTTGGGGACTGGCGGGAATCAGGGATAAATATAATGGTACTGGTAGGGAGGATTGGATGGAGGGCAGGGGAAAAAGGGATAGAGCAAAAAGGGGGGAAAAAATTTAGGAGAGCTTTCTGAAAAAATGGAGAAAGGCTCTCTGTGAAAGGGGAAAAGGGGTGGAAAAGGAACAAAGATTGGGGAGGCACAATTCGAAATGCATAGCCGGGAAAAGGGGTTTTAAAATTTGAGGTAAACAGGCTGAAGCAAGTCTCAGGGATAGTGCCCAAAAAGACACCCTACGAAGTGAGAGGCAAAACAGGAAGGAAGGAATATGAAATAGCTAAGTCCTTCACCGAAAAAAGGGGGCCAGGGAGGGGAAGGGAAAGCAGATGGGGCAGAGGGAAAGGGGATAGGGGGGAATGCTGGGCACAACCATGTACCAAGACCCAAACGGAAAAAATAAAGGGGAGAAAATGACCACATACAGACGGGAACCAGAGTCACGAGGGAGAGGCAAGGGGGGAAGGAAAGGCAAATCAGTGTTTTTTATCCATGGGCTTCGGGAGAGGAGGAAAGGACACACACTGAAGAGGGAGGAAGAAAGAAAAGGAGATTGAGAAAATATCACAGAAATAGGGGGAGGAAAGGGGCGAGATTGTGAAATTTTCAGAGATAGGGGGTACTTAAGGGGAAAACCGACCCATCGCTGATCCAGGCAGAAACAGTCGGAAACAGGTCCTCCCGAAAAACCCCGGTTTAGAAGCTGGAAAAGACAAAAGGGTTTCCCAGCAGAACAGAACACAAAAAAAAGACAGCAGCTGAGGGAAGGGCAAAAAAGGAAAGGACTAGGAAAAACAGACAAGGGTGGGAAACCCGCAGAGGCAGTCAAGCGAACAGAGCACAAGAGCAAGCACACACACAAAATTCCCCAAACCCCCCCCAACCTATCAACCCTCCCCCCACACAATACAATCCATACCCCCGCTTCCACCCAACCCCCCAAACCCAAAAATCCCACAGTATCTACCAGGTCTCCCCCCCCCCAAGGCCCACCCCAAACCCAGTGTTGGGAAAAGGGAAAATGAAGGGAGGTAACAAACGCTGATGGAAAAACAAACAAGTGGGGGAAGTGGCACGAAAAAGGGCAAAAAGGGACACCAGACATCATAGCAATCACGAAACCAAGCATACAGGTATGAAAAACAGAGCCCTCTTCCCAACGGGGTACCGGGCCCGGGAAAGACAAAGGAACAGGGGGGGAGGAGTGGCATTGCTGACAAACACCGATGGAATTTTCGAGCGAGAAGGGACAGCAGAGAAGAAAGTGATTGCTGCGGAACGCTTCACTCTGGGGCCCCAAAGGGGATAATTGCAGTGATTATAACCCCCCCACAGAACACGGAGGGCCAAGGCAAGAGTATGACAGACAATAGGCGATGGTTGACACACTGGCGCAGTGGGCCGAAGAGCTCAAAATCAGGGGAAGCTCCTGATCAAAACGACTTTAACCACAAGGGGGATCGAATGGGAGAAAATTGGACCACATGGGGGGGCCCAAATACATGGAGGGCTAAGAATGGAGTGATACTGGAAAACTTTATGTACCAACACGTAAGGGACATACAAGAGAAGAGGAGAGGGTGACCCCAAAACGGACTTAGTATTCACCTTGTGTAGTGCAGATAAGAGGACTCACATAGAAAAAACCCCCTTGGGGCCCGCGTCATGTGTTTTGACTTCGAATACAAGTAAGCTACAAGTGGAGGGGGAACAGGAAGGCCAGGGGCAATTTAAAACCAAAATACGGGAAAGGGGGGCTACACTGAAATGAGGAACTTCCGAATGAGGTTCAGGGAACAGAAACTGGGAGGGGGAAACCAGTTAATGAATGATGGAAAGAATAAAAAAAAAAAAAAAGGGGAAAAAAAAAAAAAAGGGGAAAAAAAAAAGGGGGAAAAAAATTTAAAAAGAAAAATGAAACAAAGGCCAGGGGGAAAAAGGAGAGGTGTAACCCCGAAAAGAATATGAAAAAGAAAGGGAGGCCCAAGTTTAATAAAAAAGCAAGAGCAAAACCAAAATTTGGTTTTTGGGAATGGAAGAAAAAAAAGAAAAGGCCAAAAGGCTAAGGGAAAAGGAGGGGAGAACCAAAGAAATGACAGTAAGAGGGGCCAACGGTTTAAAGAAAGCAAAGGAGCAAGGGGCCCCCAAAAATACGAAGGTGGGTTTTCACCAACCTTCTGGAAAGAAACAAACCCCCAAGGGAAGAATGGGAAAAAAAGGGGAGGGGAGAACCAAAAAGGCATGGTAAAAAAACTCTCCCCCCGGGTCCGAGGGGAACAGAGGCGTTTGGCCCCCCAAAAAAATGAAAAAGGGGGAGGGGGGGAAAAACCCCCAAAGTGGAAAACCCCCAACACGGGGAAAGAAGAAGTTAAAAAGGCCTTCCCGAAGTTTAAACAGATAACTTTTTAAGGTGGGGCCAGAAAAAATCTCTCCGGCCAAAGGGAGAGAGGGTTGTGTCCAAACACTATTCATACATTTCTTTTGAACAAAAAGGGGAGGGTGGTTTTGGAAACGCAAAAGGGTTTTCCCCAATTCCCACAAAGAGAAGGGAAAACTGGGGGCCCAAACAAATAAAAGGGGAAAGGCACTGCAATGGATCAGGGAATACTTGTCAGGAAAAAAGCACGAGTAAGGGTACAAAGGCGAGGGTAGAGTGGGCACCTGTGACCAGCGGGGTCCCACAGGGTCATCCTGCTGTTTCTTTTTTTGTGAACGACATGAGGGAAAAAATAAACCCGGGGTGTAACTTTTTTCAGATAACGTGAAGTTGTGAAAAGAGTTCATTCGATCGAAGACCAGCAAAATAAAAAAGGGATCTGGCCTGCAGACCTTCCAGAAAAACGGGCTCCTGGGTTCAATCCCACCAATAAAGTCATAGGTTTGGGGGAAGGGCAAAGAAGACCGCAGAGGAGTACAGTCTAGGGGTCAGGACACAAACTCACTAAAGGAAAATGATCTTGGGTAATAACCACCAGGCACATCCCTAACCACATAAAACCAAATAACGCTGCAGCTATGGCCCCTGGCAAACCTCAGAACAGCTTTCCGACATCTTAAAAGGATCTTCAGGACCCTGTACACCGGTACGTTGGGCCCCCATTTTGGATATCGGAAACCCTTTTGGAACCCACCCTCCCAAGCACGTAAAAAAACAGGAAAAGTGCAAAGGTTTCCCAACAAGACTAGTCCCGAGCTAAGGGGTATTTCCTATAGGAAGGAAAAAGGGAAACAACCTAATACGGAGAACAGGAAGAGGGGGGGACATGATAAGACTTACAAAATACTGAAGGGGAATTGACAAGGTGGACAAAGCAGGATTTTTCCAGAGATTGGACCATAACAAGGGGACACGGGGAAGCGAAGAAAACAATGAATCACAGGATTTGGAAGTATTTTTTAAAGCCACAGAGTAGTCATAAGTGGAATTTTGGGGGAAAGCGATGTATGGGGGGCAGGATCCATACAACTTTAAGCGGGGTATGATAAAGCTCAGGGCCAGGGAGGGGGCCTAGTGCGATCAGTGAAGAGCGGGGCCGGAGTTTTGGACTCGCCCCCCAAACCTCAACATGGCAACTAGGTATACAACTGGTGATACAACTGGTGATACCGGGTGAACAACTGGTAGTACAACTTGGCGAGTCCCTGATGATACACATGGTAAAATTTAATAAATTTGTCTACAAGAATACATGATACTCAACACCCAAAAAAAAGTTTCACGGTGTTGCAGGTGTGGGGAGTGTGTTGCGGGTGTGTGGGTTGTGTTCAGGTTGGGGAGTTTTTGCGGGGTGTGGGGGAGTGTGTTGCAGGGTGTGGGATGTTTGCGGGGCGGGGAGGTTTTTGCAGGGTGTGGGATGTGTTGCGGTGGTGGGATTGTTGCGGGCGTTGGGGGGCGTTTTGCGGTGTGTGGGAGTGTGTTGCAGTGTTTTGGGAGTGTGTTGCAGGCGTGGGGAGCGGTTGGGGTGTGGGGGGGAGTTGTTGGGCAGGTTTGTGGGAGGTGTTGCAGGTGTGGGGGAGTTTTTGCAGGCGTGTGGGAGTGGTTGCAGGTGTGGGGGAGTGTGTTGCAGGGTTTGGGGAGTTGTTGCAGGGTGGGAGGGGTTTTTTGCAGTTTGGGGAGGGGTTGCGGTGTTGGGGGTGTTGCAGGGTGTGGGAGTTTTTGCTGTGTTGAGATTACGTTGCTTTTTGGGGGTAAGTTAGAGTAAGTATAAGATGGGACTGAGGTTTGGGAAAAGGGGAGATAGGAGTTTTGCACGAATAGGCTATTTTTAGGTACTTAGGGGGCATTTGGGGGGTGATTCTATAAAGGGGCAGGGGGAAGAGTGGAAATGTTGTAGGTGTGCCCAAGGGGTGAGAGTTTTTTTGCAGGTGTTTTTTAAAACTAGGAGTGCGTTCAGAGGTGGTTGAGTATAGGGTATGTTTAGAAGTGGGGAGATTGTAAGGGATGGGGGAGCATTGTTAGTAGGGGGCAGAGCTCTTGTTATAAATATTTTGAGCAGAAACGTCCCAAAAATTGCCTAAGAAGTGTTAACAAAAAAAGAAAAATCCTTTGAAACATGCAAAAAGACTTGCCAGGCTTTGAAATATGAAGACTGACAGCTACGAAGGGGATACAGAATCAAAAAATAAAAAAAAGTCAAGCTCTGTGACACAAGTTAGCTTAAGGCCTTAGGGTTGCAAACAATTCATTTTCCCGGTTTGCGCCCCGTTTTTAATTCTTTTGCCCAAATTGACAAAGTTCCTTTGTTCTTAACTAGGGAGGTGGGAACAGAGCAGAACAGTCCCCAGAAACTCCTGCTGGGGGTGGCAAAAAAGCAATGCAGCCCTGCCAAAGACTCCTGTGGAGGGGGCAACAAGAGCAATGCACCCTGCCGAAGTCCCTGCTGGAGGTGGCAACAAGAGCAATACGTCCTGCCAGTAGACCCTGTGGAGGTGGCAAACAAAGCAATACAGTCCTGCCAGAAACTCCGCTGGAGGTGGCAACAAGATCAGTGCAGCCCTGCCAGAAGACTCCTCTGCGGGGGGGCAACAAGACAGTTTACATCCAGCCTAGACTCCTGTTTGAGGGGGGCAACAAGAGCAGATACAGCCCCTGCCCAAACTCCTTCTGGGGTGGCACAAGACAGATACGTCCTGCCAGAAGACCCTGCTGGGGGGGCAACAAGACAATACATCCTGCCAGTAGACTCCTGCTGGAGGGGGCCAAAGCAATACAGTCCTCCAGAAGACTCCGGGTGGAGGTTTGGCAAAAAGAGCAGATGAGCCCTGCCAGAAGACTCCTGCTGGAGGTGGCAACAAGAGCAGATAATCCTCCAGTAGACTCCTGCTGGAGGGGGCAAAAGAGCAGATACATCCTGCCAGAAGACTCCTACTGAGGTGGCAACAAGCAGATACAACCCCGCCAAAAAAGACTCCTCTGGGTGGCAACAAGAGCAGATACAGCCCTCCAGAAGATCCTGCGGGAGGTGGCAACAAGAGAAATAAAACCTCCAAAAGATCCTGATGGGGTGGCAAACAAGAGCAAAACAGTCCTGCCAGAAGACTCCTGCTGGAGGTGGCAACAAAGACCCAATAAGTCCTGCCAGAAGTCCTGCTGGAGGTGGCAAAAAGAGCAGATAAGTCCTGCCATAACTCCTGCGGGAAAAGGTGGCAACAAGAGCAATACAGCCCCGCCAAAGACTCCTGTGGGGGGCAACAAGAGCAATACAGGCCCTCCCCCAGAAGACTCCTGCTGAGGTTTGGAAACAAGACAGATCAGTCCTGCCAGAAAAACCCTCTGGAGGGGCAACAAGAGCAGATACAGCCCTGCCAGAAGACTCCTGCTGGGGGGGGCAACAAGAGAAAATACAGTCCCCCGTAATCCTCTGGGGGTGCAAAAAGAGCAATACAGTCCGGCCGAAGACTCCTCGGGGGTTGGCAACAAAGCACAGCCTGCCAGAAGACCCGGGAGGTGGCAACAAGATCAGATGCGGGGCCCTCCCAAAAGACTCCTGCTGGAGGGGGCAAAAAAGAGCAATACAGCCCGCCAGTAGACTCCTGCTGGAGGGGGAGGGAAAGCAATCGTCCTCCCAGAAGACCCTCTGGAGGGGCAACAAAGCAGATAACATCTGCCAAAGATCCTGCGGAGGGCAAAAAGACAGTACAGTCCTGCCAAAAGACCCCTGCGGGAGGTGGCAACAAGAGCAGATACATTTCCGCCAAAGCCCTCCTGCTGGAGGGGCAACAAGAAAAAAACACCCCTGCCAGAAGACTCCTGCGGAGGGGCAAAAAAGGGCAGATACAGTCCTCCGTAGACTCCTGCGGGAGGGGGCAACAAGAGCAGATACAGTCCGCCAGAAATTTTCCTGCTGGAGGTGGCAACAAAGGAGAAAAAGTCCTCCCAGTAGACTCCTGCGGGGGGGGCAACGGCAGATAAATCCTGCCAGTGCCTCCTGTTGGAGAGGCAACAAGAGCAATACGTCCTGCCAATGATTTCTGCTGGAGGGGGCAACAAGACAGATACACCGCCAGAACCCCTCCTGCTGGAGGGGAACAAGAGCAGTACATCCTGCCAGAAGACCCGCGTAGTGGCAAAAGAGCAGATCATTTCCTGCCAAAAGACTTTTGCTGGAGGTGGCAACAAGGCAAACAGCCTGCCAGAAGCTCCGCTGGAGGTGGCAAAAAGAGCAGATACAGTCCCTGCCAAAACTCCTGCTGGAGGTGCAAAAAGGCAATACACCTCCCAAAAAACCCCGCTGGGGGTGGCAACAAGAGAAATCATCCTGCCATTTAGATTTTCCCCTGCGGAGGTGGAACAAGGAGATACAGCCCTCCCCAGAAGACCCTGCTGGAGGTGGCAAAGAGCAGAAAACAGCCCTGCCGTTAAAACTCCGGGGCTGAAAGGGGGGCAAACAAGAGCAGATACAGCCCTGCCAAAGACTCCTGCTGGAGGTGGCAACAAGGCAATCCCGCCCCTGAGTAGCCCCTGGAGGTGGAAACAAGAGAGATACAGCCCCCTCCCGAAACCCTGCTGGGGGGCAAACAAGAGCAGATACAGCCCTGCTAGTAACTCCGCGGAGGTGGGGCAACAAAGCAATACATCCGCAGTAATTGCGGGAGGTGGCAAAAGAGCAGTACGCCTCCAGAAGACCCCTTTCTGGAGGTGGCAACATGGGCAGAACAGTCTTGCCAAAAGACCCCTGCTGGAGGGGGCAAAAGAGCGATACAGTCCTCCCAGAAACTCCGTTTGGAGGGGGCAACAAGGCAATACAGTCCCCAGAAGATCCGCTGGAGGGTGGCAACAAGGGGCAGATAAGTCCTCCCAGAAGATCCTGTGGAGTGGCAACAAGGAGCAGATACAGTCCTGCCAGAAGACTCCTTGGAGTGGCAACAAACGATACGTCCTGCCAGAAGACCGCGGGAGGGTTGGCAACAAGGGCAGATACATCCTGCCAAAGCCCCTGCTGGGGGGTTTGGCAACAAGACAATAAGCCCTGCCAGAAGACTCCTGCTGGGGGGGGCAACAAGGGAGATACATTTCCTGCCAGGGACCCCTGCGGAGGTGGCAACAAAGCAATCATTCCTGCAAAGACTCCTGCTGGAGGTGGCAACAAAGATAAAGTCCTGCTAGTAACTCCTGCGGGATTTGGAAACAAGAGCAATCAGTCTGCTAGAAACCCCCGCTGGGGGGTGGCAACAAGCAGATACAGTCCGGCCAGAAGACTCCGCTGGGGGTGGGCAACAAAGCAGATAAGTCCTGCCAAAGATCCTGCTGGAGGTGGCAAAAAAGAAAATACAGCCGGGGCTAGAAATTTTTCCGTGGAGGTGGCAAAAAGAGCAGAACTTTCCCTGCCAGAGACTCCTGCGGGGGGAAAAAG
>NW_026467959.1:0-13139 GCF_026875155.1 Cherax quadricarinatus | reverse complement strand
AAAGTGAAAATTTGTTCACAAAAAATGAATTCTGGCCCCTTTTCTAAAATTTACATACATCCATCATGCACCCAAACCCCTTAAAAACTTTTATAAGGTGTTTTTTCTGTTTTTCATGCGTATTTTTATACATTATGCACCGTTTGGTATTTTTTGAATAAAAAGGGCTGATTTCCCCAAATTGACCTATTAGCATTACATATATTAAGGGTTATCTTCCTACACTAACCGCATTTTTCCCATTTATCTTTTTTTTTCCCTCACAATATTTGATCCTATTAATTTGGATATCACCCTTAAACCCTACAATAAAAATTTGGGCCAAATTTTTTTTTGGGGGTTTCGGTTCCCATACCTTTTGGGGGCGATAGGGGACATTTATTTTTCTGGTAGGATGAAACTTTTGGGTTTTTAAAATTCCGGGGCCCTTTTTACTCCATTCCCTTCCTTTTCCACCCCCATACTGATTCTTTTTTCAGGGAATTTAAAAAAAATTTTAAAATATAATTAGGCACCTTACCCCCCTAATGCCTGCCATTTTCACTCTTCGCTCTTTTACTCATAACAATAAATTTTTTTCCCTTTTTTTCCTTTCCAATACACTTATATCTTTTTTTTTACAATCACCATAATTTCAAATAAAATTTCCTCTTCAAAACCCTTTTAAACCTCTCACTTTTCCCGTTTTAAATCCTCCAAATCCCCCTCATTTTCCTTTTATGGGGGTTGTTGGGTTGTTGTCCCCTTCCTGTTCTCTGACTCACATTTTTAAAACACTGGGGGATAACGCCACCTACAACCATTTTCCTGATTTATAAATATTTGGGGTTTTCTGCATGATTCTCTCACTTAACTGGTCACAATATGGTCCTACTAAACATAACCTTGACTGTTTAACTATCACTTTTTCTCACACTCACTGAGGGGTATCCACCTATAACCTTGGAGTTTTGTACTGTTGATTGACGATGTCTCCTGTGTTTTCCCTCTCGTTAGCACTGGTACAGGTGATATATGGTGGATACAGATATGATGCTACTGTCAACAGATGACGTCAGTAAAGATGAGAATTTCACATTCGCTAGTTGTACGTCTCAGTAGCGGCTGTTTGGGATGCCGGTCAGCCAGTTTTTAAAAGTCAATTTTTTTTTTCCCTCGTTTGCACTGAAGAAAAAAGTCCTACAGACCCTGTCATTTCCGTATCCTTGAGATTTAGTGATCAGGTTTCTGTCCATGGTGTCTTCCCGATAAACACTGGGTGCAGTTTGATATGGAGGTCAGTTATTTCATTGTAGTGGAAAACGTCTCATGTCTGGTTCACGTCTGGCAGCAGGTCTGGTACTTGAATGCCGGTCCCTCTTTTGTCATATTTAGTCCATTTCGTTGTCGTCACCGTCAGTTTTTATGTCACTATAGGTTCCTTGCATGTTGTTGCAGGCAGTACTTGCCAACTTGGCCATCACTGGAGTTCGATAGGCCAGGGGACGGCAAGATGTAGGAGCAGCCTTGTTGCTGCTTGCTGCGGCTGCGGCCGCAGCAATAGATAGCAATAGATAAAATGCGACATTTCTGTTTAATGTCGGCCCGCCTGGATTGTTGTTTTAAGCTGGTGAAGAGGTCTTCGAGTGCTGGGTAGACTGGAGTTATATCCTTTCTTGTCTTGCAAGCAAAACTGATTATCTTTTCACTCCTTCGTTACCCACACATATCATGATCTACATCACTGCGGTGGGGGGGGGGGGGGGGGGGGAAGGGGGGGGGGGGGGGGGGGGGGGGGGGGGGGGGGGGGGGGGGGGGGGGGGGGAATTCCACGAATAAATTGGAATACATTTTGCCAATTATTGCTGTTCTGTAATTTATTTTATTATTATTTATTATTATTATTATATTATTATTTATTATTATTATAATTATTACTATATTATTATTATATTTTTTTAATTAATTTCTAATCGTTCATATAATATGTACCGTATTCTAATTTTAGTCCCTTAAAAAAGTGGAATAAGGTATGACTGTCCTGGTCAGCATACATTTGATGAACAGGAATACCTGTGCTGGTAAGAAATTCCTGTTGACTTAAAATACCGTGTGATGGACGGAGTTCACTGGCTTGACTGGAAAACTTGTCCTGACATGGAAAACTCTGTCTAACTGGGATACTTACTCGACAGGAGTCGCTCTTTTGAACCGTGAATAATTTGAGACTGTCCACACATACGCCTCTGCCCATACATACACACACTACACACACACACACACACACACACACACACAGCACACACACGGCACCTTTGATCCAGTGTGGAAAATTGACCACACGCATATACTAATTTATTACACTTTCTTCAGAAGGCCTTTTGAGGCCGTTGATCAGATAAAGAATCGAAATTGTCATTTAGATTTTAGAAAGGGTTTTGATAGAGTACCGCAACCAAGACTGTCAAAGAAAGTGGCTGGCTCATGGCACTGGAGGAAAAGTGCTTCAGGGGTCCGAGTTATGCTGCACTAACAGAACAGAGAGTGTGCATAAATGGGGTTGAAATCGAGTGGGGATCTGTAACAAGTGGCGTTCCGCAGGGATCAGTTTTTATAGGCCCATTGTTGTTTATAATTATAGTCCTGGAGATGGAAGTACAGTGCCTGCACTCTGCAAAGGATAGTGTTAATGTTGCCAAAGTTTAAAAACTGTAGTGTAAAAGCACCCTTCCTGGCTAGACAATGGATGGAGTGAATGTGGTGAAGTTTTCACTTTTTCGGGCCAGGCCACCTGCCTTGGGGGAATCGGCCAGTGTGTAATAAAAATTTAAAATAAAAATATATAAATGACTTGACGAGGGAATTACTAGTGACATAAGCAAATTTGCTGATGACACACGAATATAATAGGATAATCTATTCAGACGTTGATGTCCTCGACTTCACGAGGATTTAGACAAACTCAATTCGTGATCAGAAAAGTGCAGATGCATTTCAATGTAGATAAATGGAAAATTCTAAATCACGGAAAATTTCATAACCCTAGCACCAACCAGCTTATAATGTTTGAACTTAGCCGTACAGAATGCGAAAAGGATTTGGGGGTTTTATGAAAGCAGGCAACCTTATAAGCAACCAAGACCAGCAATACCTAAGCGTAACTAATAAGGCAAATAGATTACTGGATTAGTATTAAGAAGTGGTAAGCAAAGAATGTTTCAGCGGTATAATACTTCACCTTTAACGTCATTGTAAGGAACTCACCCTAGATTATGCAGCTCAATTCTGGTCTCCATTTTACCAGAACGGATATAAATTCGTTGCAAAACATCAGCGTAGAAATGACCAAATTAATTTATTGCATTAGAATAATTTCTTCCTTATCAAGAGAGATTTGAAGTCCCTTAAATTACATACACTCGTAAGACGAAGAATGAGGGAGACATGAAAGAAGGCTTAAGTGAAGATAGGTAATTATAAAGGTGATATAAATATGGTTTGAGGAGAGAAACCCCGCAATATGGATTCAAATTAGACAAGTTTAGATTTCGAAAGGATATAGGAAATATTGGTTTTGCAAAGGGTAGTCGATGAGTGAACAGTCTGCTAGTAGGGTGATCAAAGCTAAAAACCTGGGTAAGTTTCAAATTTAGGTTGGATAAAACATAAGTGAGAGGGGTTGGATTTTGAATCACAGGGCTTGTACAAGATAAATAGGTTTATCAAACTTATTGCTCTGGGTAGCAATTATCAGTTAGTTTGTTTGGATTTGTGAATGTGAGGGAAAAGTTCAACAGATAGGAGTAGTGAGCGAGTATATGGTGACGAATATGTGTTGATTGCCGGCTGTTGTTGAAGGTAGGGTCAGTCTAAGCTTCCGGCTATTCTCCCTCCCTCCACCCCCCCCCCCCTTTTCTCCACCCCGAAAGGGCTCGGACCAAACAGTAAATCACTTGACTCACAGCTCCCAGCACTACAACACTTGGAATGACAGCTCATGGTCATCTGCCCAACTCAAAGAAACGTGTTGAGGAGATGGACTGTAAAAGTCCCTGAGACGTCACTTTTTATCTATACCTACCAGATTAAATGTAGCAACCAAGCAGGCAGCTACCCCTCATCTTTGCAGGGTAAAGAACCTGCGTTCCCTGTCATCTGACTGACATTCAAGGCTATAGAACTCTGTGCAAAACATAGTCTTTGGTTGTCACTCAACACCTGTGACCCCCCAAAACATCAGTACAGGCTACAATTTCAACAAGACGGTGTCCAACCTCAACCAACACACCCTAGTATAACGTACCAATTAGCGTTGGAATTCAAATGTTCATTTTTCATTTCATTGTTTCATTTTTCTTTCAAAGTAGGATACACCTTCATATTTCAATGTTTTTAATTTTTGCATACAAATAATAAAATATTATTATACTTTGTGAATTAATATTTCTTTTTCTATCCATTAAAATTTTCCAAGGAGAGCCAGCCTTGGTAAAACTAGCTGAAGTTGTTACGGGCAGAGTAAGTCTTCACAGTGAAGGACCTGCTTAGTAGGGGCCAACAGGCCTATCTGGCGTGTTCCTCCTTTCTTATGTTCTTATGTGACGATTGTTGCCATTTTGTGGAGAAGAACCCCTCGCTAGTAAAGTTGACCCCATCTGAGATCCTGACACCCACACATGTTTAAGCTATTTTCACTACTGAAGTCGAACCCCACTTCTGAAGTTGATCCACACTTCTGAATGATCCTACATCTGAGAAATTTGGACACAAACTCTGATCTTGGCCCAACGATCTAAGGTTGGGTCAAGAATCCAGACCTGAAGGTTGACTTCACCTTGAAGTGACTCCCAATCACTGAAGTTGATCCATTAGTAATTTTGAGTCCCACCTCTAAAGGGATCAACTACCTGTGAAGCTAATCCACCTGTAGCTTTGTCCACCTCTTAAATTTTACTCCAAGAAATCAATGTAAGTATAGTACATTTGTGAAGCGTAACCATAGCACGGGCTGGGTTAGAACCCGCGATCAGAGAGACTCAGATCGCGGTTCTAACCCCGCCCGAGGCATGGTTTGTATTGCAATCGTGTCATACGATTTCATGATCCATTGACCGTTTACTGAAAGTATGCTGACACATTCAAAATTTCACTATTTTTTACAAAAAGATGATTTAGTCATTTTTAGTATATATTTATACAGCTTCATTACTCTCATCCTCCTTACTTCCATCTTCTCTTCTAATTTCAATCCTCACAGATCCCATCTTCCCCTCCTCTCTTCCCTTCTCTTCCTATCTAATTTTTACCCCTCGTCAGTCCCTTGTTTCCTTCTCTTCCCCTCTTCCCTTTCCCCTCTCTTCTCCTTTTTCACTTTCTTCCCCTTTCCCTCCTCCGTGTTTCCCTTCCCTCTTCCCTCTCTTTCCATTCCCCATCCCCCCTTCCCTCCCACCTCTCCCAGTCCTCCAGTCCCAATACCACTGAACAGTGAACACTAACTCACTATGTGGATAGAATCTCCTCACATGACTCTATCTTTTCCTTTTAGGTTTCTCCCGAAGTTATTTCACATCACGATTAATGTTTTTTTTTACAGCCACGACTATTGTTTTTTACTGTTCGATCAAATGATTTTTTCACAGTCACGATTTTATGTTTAACACAGTCACTATTAATGGTTTTTTCCACAGTTACGATTAATGTTTTCGACAGTCACGAAATATTTTATTTTTCCACACTCAAGAAAATGTTTATTTCCACAGCCACCACTAATTTTTTTCTTAACCTCGACCCATATGTTTTTTCCCTCATTACAATTCCTAATGGCTTTTTATTCCAACCCACGATTAATGTTTTTTTTCACATCACATTAACGTTTTTCCTACACCGCAATTAATGTTTTTCCTTGCAGCACGACTAATGTTTTTTTCCTCAAGGACACTCGTGTTTATGTCCCTCATGCATATACTGGCACATTCTGGTCACCGTATTACAAAATGGATATAAATGCAATGGAAAACATACAAAGGAAGAATACACCGAAGCTCCTAGAGACACCGCACACTACATAATGAGGAAAGACTGAGGGCCCCTGAATCGGCACTCACTCTGGAAAGGCGTAGAATTATGGGAGGAATGATAAAAAGGTCAACCATGGAAAACAGGAAAGTATAAAGGGAAGAAAAAAGTGTGCTAGCCAAATTAACCATGACAAACTCACAGCAATGCTTTTAAGTTGGAAAATATCAGAATCAGGCAGGATATAGAAGGCACTGGTTTGGTAATAGAGTTTGAGGATGAGTGGAACAAACACCCGAGTACCGTCCATAGAAGCTAAGACGTTTTGTTGGGGGGGGGGGGGGGGGGGGGGGGGGGGGGGGGGGGTAGTGTTAAAAATAGGATTTATAAATACGAGTGGGTGTGGGTGGGTTGTGATTGGACCTAACTAGCTTGTGCTTTCAGGTCTGAATGCTGTGTTCCTTCCTTAAGTGGAGTGACCTGACCTGACTAGGTGGGTCATTGGCTTAAGCCAGTAGGAAAGTTTGGAAATGCCTCACATGAGCCATAGGCCTGGTACATTATTCCTTCTTTCTTATGTTCTTAATTAAATTTCTTTTTTCATCACCCCCTGTACGACCTGTTTTTTTTTTTTTTTTTTCTCAGACACAGATTTTTTATTTCCCTCTACCATTACTAACTTTTTTCTCAGCCACGTCCAAATGTTTTCTATCTTCAGCCATGAATATTGCTTTTTTCCCAGAGACGAACTAATGTTTTTTTCCTCACCGACGACTTAATGTTTTTTTCCATAGTACCATCAATGTATTTTTGCTCCCCAATTTTTCCACTGGCTTCCTTTCACAATTATTTCGCTGACTTCCCTCCCAAACTAAACATGCTTTCCATCCACGAGTCTTTCACTGGTTTCCATCTATAGTCTTCCGAGGGACTTCTTTTTTCTTCAGTTTCACTGTCTTTCCTTTCTTAGTCTTCCTATGTGGGGCCTCCTTCCCTAGTCTTTCCTATGGCCTCCTTCCCTAGTCCCTTCCTCTGGCTTCCTCCCTAGTCTTCCTCTGGCTTCCTTTCCCTAGTCTTTCCTCTGGCCTTCCTTCCCTAGTCTTTTCCTCTGGCTCCTTCCCTAGTCTTTCCTCCAGGCTTCCTTCCCAGTCTTCCTTTCGGCTTCTTTTCCCTAAGTCTTCCTCTGTCAATCCTTTCACAGACTTCCGTTCGCTTCTTTATCAAGTCCTTCCAATGTATCTTTTTGAGTCCTTTTCCAACCGGTTACTTCTAAGTCTATCGCAGCTTTTTTCTACAGAAATCTTTTTACTTTCTTCCTTTCGAATCTTCCACTTTGCTTCCTTCCCCGAGTCTTCCTCCGGCCTCCGGCTTCTTTTCATGAGTCATCACTGGCTCCCTTCTCGATTCTTCTACTGAGTTCCTCCCTAGAATCTTGGCGCACTTCCTTCCAGAGTACCCCACTGAGGCCTTTTTTCCAGAGTCCTTCCAAGGTCTCATGGAGTCTTCTATGAGACGAGTTTTCAACTGGCTTCCTTCTGGAGACTTCCACTGGCTTCTTCCTAGAGTTTTTCCACCGCGTTACTTCGCGAGTCCTTCTAACTGGCTTGCCTTCCTGAGTTTATCCACGGTTTTTCCTAACGATCTTCCACTACTTCCTTCAGGAATCTTCCACTTGGGGCCCTCTCCTAGTCTTCCACTGGGTTACTTCCCGAGTCTTCCACTAGCTTGCTTCCTGAGTTTTGCATTGGCTTACTACCGATTTTTCCACTAGTTTCCTTCTAGGAAATCTTCCACAGGCCTATTCTTAGAGTCTTCCACTGGCTTAATTCTCCCCGAGTCTTGTACTCGCCGAATCTTCTCCTGGCTTCTTTCTGGCGACTTGTACTGGCATTCTTCATATTCTTTTAGGCTGTTTCCTTCTGGAGTGTTTATGGTTTGGTTTTCCCTTCCCCGAGCTTTCGCCAGCTTCAATCTGAATTTCCCACCTGAGTCTTCCAGTGGTAAATCTGGTGTCTTACATTGTTTTTTCCCCGAGTCTTTCACAGGTTTCCCCTTCCCTAGTCTTTTGTCTTCCTGCAAGACTCTTTCATTCCTTTTCGGAGTCTTTCCCACTTTCTTCTTCCCGAGTCTTCCGTTAACTTCTCATTCTTCCACTAGGATCTTCCTCGAGTCTTGCAACCCACGGCTTCCTTCCAGTTCTTACATTGGCTTATTATTTGTCCGTGTCTTCCCAGATTTTCCACTGGAGTCTTCCATTGGCTTCCTTCCCGACCTTCCACTGATTTCCTTTTTGGAGTCTCCACTAGCTTTAATTACAAGCCTTCCATTGGTTTAATATTTAGAGTATCCATTGATTTTCTTCTCGAGTCTTCCAATGGCTTCGTTTCAAAGTCTTCCTCCTGGCTTCCTTCCTGAGTCTTACACTGGCTACTTTGGGAGTCTTTTCGCTGTTTTTCTCCCCAGTCCGAGAAATCCACGGCTCTTTTCCCGAGTCTTTCGAACTAGCTTTAATCACATGACTAAGAACTAAGAACATAAGAAATAACCGAACACTGCAACAGGCCTACTGACCCATGCGGAAGCAGGTCCATGTTTCCCCCTCCCCCGGAATAGCCCCAATGACCCCTCCCCGGATTAGCCCAATGAACCCACCCAGTCTGGTCACTTCCACTCAATGGATGAGCACGGCCACCAGACCCAGCAGCACAAGCTATCAGGTCCAACTCACACTCACCCACACCCACTCATGTATTATCTAACCTATTTTTAAAACCTACACAACGTTTTAGCCTGAATAAACTGTCTCGGGAGTTTTGTTCCCACTCATCCAACGACTTCTATTACCAAACCAGTGCTTTCCTATATCCTTCCTGAATCTGAATTTTTCCAACTTGAAACCATTGCTGCGAGATCTGTCTTGCTGGAAATTTTCAGCACGCTATTTACACCACCCTTTTTTATTTATTCCTGTTTTCCTTTATACACCTACGACATATCCCCCGTAATTCTACGCCTTCAGGCCTCAGTCCCTATCCTCATAGGAAGATTTATGATACATGGAATCAACTTTATCATCCTTCTCTGTACGCTTTCCAGAGCTTTTATATCCATTCTGAATACGGTGGACCAGAACTGGGCAGCATAGTTCTAAATGAGGGCCCAACCAAGGATATATAAAGTTGAACGAACAACCTGAGGACTTCTATTATTTATACTTCTAGATATGAAGCCAAGAATTCTGTTAGCTTTTATTGCGAACACTAATCACTGATTCCTTGGTTTTAGAATTAACTGCTCACAAGAACTCCTATATCCTTTTCGCAATCAATTGTGGTCCTTATCGATGCTTCCACCGGCTTCCTTCTCAGTTTTTTCACGACTTCCTTCTGGATGTTTTGTTGCCCTTCCTTCCCAATTCTTTCAATGGATTCTTTCTTGAGGCTTCTAGACTACATCCCGAGATTCCCAAGTGGGCTTCCCTTTGGAGCCTTTACACTATGGACTGCCTTTCTTCCCGAGTCTTTCAATGGCTTTCTTTGTGAAGTCTTTCACTGGCTCTTTTTCCAAGTCTTTCACAGCTTCCTTCTAGAATTTTTTGTCTACTTCTTTCTGTAGATACCTTTCTACCGTATTCCTTCCACAGTCTTCCACTGGCATCTTACCGCTAGTATACCATTGAGCTTCTTCTCATATTTACTAAACACAAGTATAGTCTTGTTGGCGGTGCATACCTGTTTTTGACTGTATACGATAACCGAAATAATGTACACCGACAAAACACAGCAGAGAGTAAATACTATATTATTTTCCCTTCACCAAATAAGCATGATATACGGACAATTCTTACTATATGTACAGTATGAACATGTTTTGAAAGAGACAGGTAAGATCTGTGAACGACCAAACTTGAGGTATTCGCCAATGTTGTTCCACAAGTCGACAGACATTGAGTCACAAGCTTTACAGACAGATTTTGTCGTGATTGCGAGTTGAATCAGGCAGTTTAGCTACGTGGGGGCCCCTCCTGTTTTACTTTAAACTGTTGGTTCCCGCTTGCTGGGAGGGCGTGCCTATATAGGGCGAGTGACACGCTTCGAATGTCGAATAAATTAAACCTTCTCTTGTATGCCACGTTCGTCCGACTGCATCCTTCTCAGTCTTCCAGTGGCTTTCTGAATTTTTTCCCTTGCCCTCTTTCCACATTTGTTGAAATTTAATGTCTTAAACTATTTTTTTTTTTTGTAAAAAAACATTTTTCATACATTTATACGAGCCTTATTTTAATTTGGGTCATTCATAATAAACTTTCTCTGACGTCTGTATCTCTCTCTGTATTCCTCTCTCACTCTCCTCTCTCTCTCTCTCTCCTCATTCTCTCTCTCTCTCTCCTCTCTCCTCCTCTTCTCTTCTCTCTCCTCTCTCCTCTCTCTCGCTCTCAGTACTCAGAGTTTTTTCAATGGGCCTTGGTATTAAGGGTTCCCTTATTTTTATTGACAAGCTAAGATCTGTTATCACGACTCACGAAATCGTAATGACACGATTGCAAACAAACCATACCACGGGCGGGGTTTGAACCCGCAGTCAGAGAGTCTCAAAACTCAGACGTCAGAGAGTCCTCAACAACTTCAGACGTCAGAGAGTCCAAAACTTCAGACGTCAAGAGTTCGTATGTATCCAAAACTTCATACGTCAGAGAGTCTCAAAACTTCAGACGTCAGAGAGTCTCAAAACTTCAGAGGTGGGGGGGGGGGGGGGGCGTCAGAGAGTCCATCAAACTTTAGACGTCAGAGAGTCTCAAAACTTCAGACGTCAGAGAGTCTCAAAACTTCAGACGTCAGAGAGTCAGAGTTTTGAGACTCTCTGACCGCGGGTTCAAACCTCGCCCGTGGTATGGTATGTTACTCACATCAGCTCATTTAAAAGCCTTTTTAATGATAAGAGACATTTATGGAAGAGGGTGAGGATGGAGTCATGTGGTTAGCGATTTCATTTGGTCAGCTGACTTTACTTCGTTGATGTAATTATGCTGGACGAACATGTTCCAGACTCGAGTCATCCTGGGAATAAATGATCTCAAATGAAGTGATGTTCTTGTGATGGGTACCGCCGGAGTGTATTTCCTCACTGCTGCCCATCTTGTTGTAGTAGCTCAATTCTCTCTCTCTCAATCTCTCTCTCCTCTCTCTCACTCTCCCTCTCTCTCTCTCTCTCCTCTCTCTCACTCATACTCCTCATCTCCTCTCTCATCCCTCTCTCTCCTCTCTCTCTCTCTCGTCTCCTCTCTCTTCTCTCTCTCTCTGGCATTCTCCTAGCCAAGTCTTTTTCTGCGAGCATCCAATTCCTCAGTCTTTGGTTCCATTTTTTATGTCTCTTGAAACGGCGGCGGGTTCATATATCGTCCTGCGTTGTCCAGCTGCTGATGGTGATGAGGTGCGAAAGAGGATGATGAGGGTTGACTGAGGATGAGTGAGGAAGAATTTTTCTCTCCACCTCCTTTGTAAGGATCAGACTGAGGTTCTTTCCCGTGTTAGACTGAGAGTAGTTGGCCTCCTGTGATAGGGAGGGGTGAGTTATTTTCCACTCGTTTGTGAGAAAAAGAGAGTTTACCCTTTGTGTGAGTGTTATTGCGAGTTTGTTTTGTGTGAGAGTTATTGCGAGCTTGTCTTTTCTATGAGAATAACTGTAGTTTACCTTCTGCTTGAAAGTGACTGACGGCGAGTTTCCCCTCGAGGCTAAGTTTACCTTATATGTGAGTGTGAACGATAGTGAGTTTCTCTCCTGCTGTGTGAGGGTGACTGATAGTGAGTTTATCTCCTGTGCGAGGGTGACTGATAGTGAATTTCTCTCTTGTGTGAGGGTGACTGATAGTGAATTTCTCTCCTGTGTGAGAGTGACATAGTGAGTTTCTCTCCTGTGTGAGGGTGACTGATAGTGAGTTTCTCTCCTCTGTGAGGGTGACTGATAATGAGTTTCTCTAGCATATGAGGAAGACTGATAGTGAGTTTCTCTCTTGTGTGAAGGTGACTGATAGTGAGCTTCTCTCCTGTGTGATGGTGATTGATAGTGAGTTTCTCTCTTGTGTGAAGATGGCTGATAGTGAATTTCTCTTCTGTGTGAGGATGACTGATAGTGAGCTTCTGGTATAAACCTTGGTAATAAATACCGACAAGTTGGTTTAGAAAGACACGTAAGCAAACACTATAACATATTTATTAGAAAACGTTTCGGTCCTGGAACCTTGATCACTTCTAACATACAGAGGTAGAAAGACATTATATATATAGGCGGAGAGTGAGATGTGACGCACGTGACCTGAGGAATGTCATAAGAACATAAGAATGGAGGAACACTGCAGAAGGCCTACTGGCCCATGCGAGGCGAGGGTAGACGATGAAATCACGTGACTCCTGTGTTGTTGGGTTGGTGCTGCTTAAGTATCATGTATGCCAATGTTTTTTGAAATTTTGTAGTTTCCAGTGTTGCGTTTCTATAGTGTCGGTGACGGTGATTAGTGAGGCTTCTAGGCACCGTCGGGCGTCCTGGGGGTCTGGTTCGGTTTAGAACGAGTTGTGCCTCGTTCCAGTTCATCAAAGCCCGTGGAGTCCCCTGTGGAGACACAGGCGTACCTTACATCGTCTCTGTTAGAGGCATTTCGATGCTCACTCAGGCGGACTGCAAGATCTCTGCCTGTCTCGCCTACATATTTCTTGGGACAGAACCCACAGGGGATAGTGTAGACGCCTGCTGTAGAAGTTAGAGGTGTGGGGCTGCAACACTGGAAACTACAAAATTTCAAAAACATTGTCATACATGATACTTAAGCAGCACCAACCCAACAACACAGGAGTCACGTGATTTCATCGTCTACCCTCGCCTCGCATGGGCCAGTAGGCCTTCTGCAGTGTTCCTCCATTCTTATGTTCTTATGACATTCCTCAGGTCACGTGCGTTACATCTCACTCTCCGCCTATATATATAATGTCTTTCTACGTTATTGTTTATCCAGGCTTAGCAGTTGGGTCTAGTCCTGACTCTTTTCTCTTCAACTCAAGACATTCCTCTCACCATCTATTCTTCGCACTGTCCCCACTTGCCCCTCGCCCCTCGTGGGTCCTTACCTGTGAGCCCCATCTATCTATCATCAT
>NW_026467958.1:0-13494 GCF_026875155.1 Cherax quadricarinatus | reverse complement strand
TTTTGGTTGAAGTGGGGGTTGTTCATATTGTTAAGAAATCAGTTACAGGCGATCACTAAAAGCCAATTTTGATTTAAAGTCTCCAGCTAAGAGAAGGGGGTGCTTATTTATTTGTCTTTTTGTTAAGTGACTTTAAAATTTTCCACTGAAATTTGGTGTTTTGTGTAGGATCCTAAAGGGCACCGTTTGTTTAGCTCTTAAGGTTTTTTAAGAAACTTTAGCAAAAATGTTTTCCCCCAAATTTTCATTGTGGGGGAAAAGTAGGTGTAAGTGGGTTAAAGGGTTTTTGGACAACCAGAACCAAATAGTTACTTCGCGTGCACCCCCCCCCCCTTCCTCCTGGCGGGGGGGGGAAACATTTCCTGGTGTCCGATTTTTTTCTACTCCGGGTAATTTTGACCCACCGGTGTGGGTTGAAGTTGGAGGCACTTCACCTCCACCTTCTCCAATCAGGTAGGGTGATCTACCAGGAGTATTTTGTTTGTCTTTTCTAGTGTTTGCTGGTTACCAGTAAGTTTTTGGGCTTTTATCATTTTTTTTCTTTCTTAAATGTTTATTATCATGACAGGGGTAACCAGTTTTATTTCTTATTTACCACTCTTTTCCCGGGGCGGGGTCTTCCAGATAGACGCCAAAAAAGGGCAAGCGATTTTAATAATACTTTAACAAAATTCTACTTCCCGGCCCTTACCTATTCTACTTGTGCTCCATCCAATGGTAGAGATTCCAGAACAGGGTTTACCATCGCCCAGGATAACCTACATAAATAACATAAAGGGGAACATCCAGGGCCATACCTACTCCTCCCAATTAAAAGAACGAAGGCCTTTTTTTTTATCTTTTTTAAAATTTTTTAAGAAAAATTTCTCAAATCATTTTTTCTCTTTTTTTTCCAATTATTTCTTTTTATTTATTTATTTTCCTTAAATTTTTTTTTTGTTTAGTTGGGAAAGGCGTTCCACTGACATTCACAAAAAGCAAGTGGTGCAAAGACAAAAAATTGGTTAGAGAAAGTTTGCAAAAACCCCCCCACCTGGTTTGGTCGCATTTTTGAATTGCTTGTATCCTGGAGAGGGTAGATACTATTGTCCTCTTAACCGGTCAAAAAGAATAATGCAGGAGAAGGGTGTCTTTATGATTCAAGGAGTGCCAGGGGGTCACATAGTGTTTGCTAAAGGGATCTGATGTTTATTAAACTGATAGACTTTTAGCATTGTTTTAGGTTAGGGGTGGCTTGTGATGTTGTGTAAAAAAGGGCTTTTCTTTCCAAGGGTTTTGATTGTGTGCGATTAGGAGGTTTAATCAGGTCAACGTCAATCATCTTCTAGTTTAAATTAGGTTATTTAACCCTGTTTGTTTTGAGTTCTAGTACTGAAATCGTATGGTGGGAACTTGGATAAGTATAACTAAGATTTTGGTCAATAGAGTATAGCCTACAACACTAATAAGTTGATTTTTGCTATGTGTTGTGCGGGAAATGAAAAAGAAACAACTAGGAAAAAACTAAAATATAAAAAAAAAAAATTTAAAAAAATAACTCTCACTTGAAATTGCACTTAGGTCTAATAAGCTTTTGGAGTCTATGTTTTGAGCTAGAAGACTATATTACAACTAGTTTTAATCTAATAATATAAAAATACAAAAAAAAAATAGCACCAGCCCCCTCTCACAGTAATTGCAATATGGCTAATAAATAATTTCACTACTAAGTAAAACAGAGTTTAATCAATGTAAAAAAAGGGCACAAGCCCTCAATTGTAATTGCCAAGGGGTGTTATATAAATTTTTACAAGAATTAAGTATAACTAGTTTTCAATTGACAAACAAAATAACAAGTTAAGGTAGAAATAAAAAAAAAGTAGAAAAAAAAAAAAATTGAGGTATTGGTACTAGTTACAAAAGATATTTAAAGGGGCCTTGAAGAATAATATAATTGAAATAAACAAATTGCACACAAAATTAATCACAGATATGAAAAAAATCTTAGAGTGGGTTTAAATAAAACTTATAATATAAAATAAAATTTAAAAAAAAAATGGTACTTGCAATTGCACTAGTCTGGTATAGGTTTTTGACAAGATCAAATTATAACTAGATTTAAATTGAAAAAAAAAAATTCAAAATTAAAATACCAAAAGAATAATAGTAAAAAATAAAAAGGAAATGTCTGTTACAGAAAAAGAGGTACACAGTACACAGGTAAACAGGAAAATTAAAGGTTGATTGAATAACAAAAATTTAAAAATTTTTGGCAACAAAATGTTATGGCAAGATAAAATGTTTAAAATGACAAAAAAAAAAATTTGACTGGTAGAAAATAGGGTTTTTAAAAATAAAATTTTAAGTAATAATGATTAAAAAAAAAGTGAAAAAGTAATTTTTGTTTCATTCAATATTCACTGGTATTATACAAAGGGGTTTAAGGCAGTCCCCAAGGAAATTTAAAGAGTACTCTAAGATATAAATGGGTTTTAAAAACGGGTAAAGGTAATTAGACAAGTAATGGTTTTAAAATGTCAAAAAGTTAAAGAAAATTTAAAATTTAAGTAAAAAGATAATTATTAATTTTATAAGTAATTAATGATAGTATTTAAAAAAAAAAGGTATAATATGGACAAAAGAAATAAATTTCAGCTAAGTTTAAGTAAACAATAGTAAAAAGAAAATTACATAAGGTGACTATGCTTACTAAAAAAACCACAAAAGAGGTAGTTGATTCAGTACCTGTGTACGCTACCATCTTACTACATATTATAACAAAGCATTACCATTTTTTATTTTTTACTTTTATTTTTTTTGTACTTTAATTGTAAAATTTGAAAAAATAATGGACAAAACATACACACACAACTAATTTTTTAGTTGGCATTGTTTTTATTTCTCGTAAATTAGTATCCCGAAATCGGATAATCTTCCGTTCGTGATTGTGAACATTGACCTACTTTGTTTCCAAACAAGAATTTTCCCATCCATGTGAAGCTTTGGGTGTTTGTCATATTCTCCCCTTAATTTTTTCTGACTCTAACAGGGGGTTTTGACTTTTTTTGGGTAAGACACCGTTTATGTAACCTCTTTTTTTACTTTAATAGATCAAAAATTTAAGTCTTTTTTTCCTGTCAGTAGGGAACTAAGCATAACACTTTTCACTTCATTGTTATCTGATAATTCCAGTATGCCCAATAAAATTTAAACCAAAAAGTAAGGCCAGGTACACCTTGCAATAAGAGGGAAACTGTAATACCAGAACATGGAACTTTAGTGTGCTTTGGAGGGGGAACTACCGAGGATTAACAGGGAAAAATTAATTTGATTTTGTAAATAATAATGTTGGGGTTCTCAAGCCGGTGCAAGTGAAGATCACAAGGCTTAATTCCTCTAAGAAAAAGAGGAGTAGATGTAAAAAAGAGACGGGCTCCATTTACAGGCACGGAAAAAAATAACAGCGGCTAAAAATTTAATAAACTGAAATGCTAGGAACACTGGCAGGAAAAAAGCAAAACATCGAACTTAACTAAAGGAATCTTTTAGGGGTCAGGAAACGTGGGGAAAACTAAAAGCCATAAATGAAAACGAAAAAAACCCAAAGTATTTTTTCTCCTATCCGAACAAAGTCGGGAAAAACTCCAGTATTGGGCCCTTAACAAGAGGGGCCACACACATGACAGCAAGGGAAAAGAGTGAGCTACCAATCCCAATAGACCTTTTTTAGCAAGCCGCTAAACCCAACAGAGTGAAGAACAAAAATTTAAATTTTTTAAAAACACAAATTTGGTTAAAACAAGCCTAAAAGATTTTTCCGACGCCAAAAAGACTTCGAACAGGCGATAAAGACACCCAGCACCTGCCCAGGGCCAGACCGTGAACTTTTCCCGGGCATCAAAAACTGCAAGAAGCCCCTATCAGTCTTTACAATCCTATGGAGAGGGGGCATGGGCACGGGGTCGTCCCACAGTTACTAAAAACAACTGACATGCCCCACTCCACAAAAGGGGGAGTAAAGCAAAAAGCAAAAGAAAACAACCGATAGCACTAACACCCATATCAAAAAATCTTTTAAAGGGTTCAAAGAAAAAAGATCACCACCCCTCAAAACCCATCATTCCCCAACCCCCGGCAAAATGGGGGTTTTGAACAGGGCGTTCCCGTCTGTCTCAACTATTGGATCACACGACAAGGTCCTAATGCACAGAAGACAAAAAAATGCAGACGTAATACATACGACTTTGCAAAAACCTTTGAAAAGTGTGACCAGGGGGGGAAAAGCGCACAAAAAGTGTGCTAAAGGAATAACAGGAAAAGCGGGCGAGGGTCTATAATTTCCCCCCAACCGTGTCACGGGCGCTCTGGGTTTTCGTGTTTCACGGGCGCTCTTACTCTAGAACTTTTTAATTTGTTCATCAAACCAAAACGAACATCCCCTAGCGCCTGGAAACCCAAACTTGGGGAGAAAACATTAATACCCACAAAAAAGGAGAATTAGTTGCACTACCTAGCAAGTTTCTGCCAGAGGGGGAACAAGGCCTGGTCCCTGTGAAAAAAATAATTAAAAATTGAACTTTTCGTGTCAGAGGAAAGAGTCCCCTGATAACATTGATATACATAGTGTAAGGTTAATACACAGTGGGCCCAAAAAATATTGATGAAAAGGGAAAAATTTTATTTGAAAACAGGGGAATTTGTAAATGAAGTGATAAGCCATAGAGCCAGGGGCCGAAGTCCCAAAACTTACCACTCAGCTGTTTTTAAAAATCTTCCTGGGGCCTGCTAGTGTCTCGCAATAACTAGTGATACCCGTGAATAGCAGAATCAGTGTTGTAGTACAACTAACCAGTATTATAATGGACTTAGTGGAGTGGAGGACTTTCATTAGTTTCTTTTCTGAAATACCAAAGTACTGTGAATTTAAAAAACCTTTTGTTACCACGGCGCAAATACACAAAGAGAAACAATTATACTACAGAAAAAGCGCCCCTTTCCCCCAAAATTGCACCATCAACTATAGTTAATAAGCATTTATTGTGGGGAGACGGAAAAAAAAAATAGAAAATAGATACAGCGATAGATAAACAAAAGTCGACGTACGCATGAGGAGCTGCCAGATATCACCGGGGCTTCAACACGCAAGTTAACTTTGTATCAATCAAATCACATATTTCTCGGTAGATAATTTTCCCGTAGATCCTTCATGTGTTTTCCCCAAAAAACCGACCAGTATTTTTTTAAAAAGCGACCCACTGACAACAATCGACTGGTCCGAACCCTTACTGGTCCGAACCCCTGACGCTAAACCCCTTTACTGGACCGAACCCTTGACTGGTTTCAAACGGTTTTCGTTGGGCAATAAAGCAACGAAACGGATGGGTTTAGGTGCCCCTTATAAAAAACAAACATTAAATATATATCAGAACGGCACGGTAACTGTCCAAAATACAAAACAGTTAGAAACGAAAACAAATAGCTAGAGCTTCATTTTAAGGGGGTTATTAATAGAATTTCAAGGGGCATAAATTGCGTAAACAACCATTCAAATCATATGAAGCGTGGTACTTGGTCATCAAACAAACGGCTTCCACATGGGTAAATGCATTTTTTTGGGGGAAATTTGGGGCACCCCCTTGGCAATATCCAAGAACAGCTACAAGCGTATTTAAAAAAGGGGGAAAAGTTTTTGACATGCCCAAATAGATAAATCTGTGGCTAAAATCACAAGGGTATTAAAAGAGGACAACATCAAAGCTGCTTTCATAGAAAACCTGGAAGCTTTCTACAACAGATGATAACATAAAAAGTCTGGGCTAAATGGTACTGCCCTTGATACTGGCCATGTAGTCAGACACTGTAAGGCTGGAGATGAAGTCCTGGTAGTCAGTAAATGTGGGGCTGATAGTGCTGTCCTGGGAGACAGTAATGGTGAAGCTGGAGGTGCTGTCCTGGGAGACAGTAATGGTGAAGCTGGAGATGCTCTCCTGGGAGACAGTAATGGTGAAGCTGGAGATTTTGTCCAGGTAGTCGGGAATTATACATAGGAAGGAATACATATAAATGACCTCATAGGGGACAGGAGTCATAGTAGGGAAACAAGTGTAGTCAAAGATAAGATAAAACCAATATTGCAAACTAGAAATACCGCAGGAAATAGCAAAGAAGAGGACTCCACTAGCAATAGTGAGGATATATTACCAAAAACAACTGGTGGGAGCTCCATTGTTGGTGCTAGGGATGATAGAAGTAAGACAGGGAAACATGCACCAACAGGGAATACAGTCACAGAAACCCAAGGCAAACGGAAACCAAGCCTGTGCACATACTATGCACTTGGTATCTGCTGGCATGGGAAATCTGGAAAAACAGATGGGACGTGCAACTATGACCACCCTAGAAAATGCCATGCCCATATGACAACAGGAGAATGCAAACTCCCTTCCTGTAAACTTTTTCACCCTGAACTGTGTACCTCTTCAGTACAGGAAAGACTGTGCTATAACTTAAATTGCCAGGCATACCATCTAAAGGGGACAAAAAGATACAAAACATCCACGCCATGGGAAAACCTGGGTAGCCACAGCCACTCAAGAGGGAGAGGTTTTTTAGTGCCAAGAAGGAAAAAAAACTGGCAGGAAATGGCAGAAATCGTACACCAAATCCAGTCATTCCTGGAGTGGAACCACAGTCGATGGCCTCAACTCCAAACCAACGGATACAGATACTAATGCCGGAAAAAAAATCATCCCCCAGTACCAACAATACCACCAGTCCGATAACATTCTTCTTTGCAAATATACAGGGTCTAAAGCCAGCAACAAACAACAAAATACCTTTCATCCATGGACTGCTTGCAGAGGCAAAGGCAATGTTCGCGGCTTTCACTGAGACCCACCTAAAGGAGCACTTGGACAACGAAATATGGATCCCAGGTTACAACCTATACAGATGTGACAGAGTGAACAGGCAAAAGGGGGGGGGGTTGGCCTGTACATTGCAGAGTCACTTGTTTGCACAGAGCTGCTTAATGACTCAAATGATGTAGTGGAAGTTTTAGCAGTAAAGGTCGAGAAACCAAAAAACTAGTCATTGTGGTAGTCTACAAGCCTCCGGGTGCAACATCCCAGCAATTCCAGGAACAGCTGTTTAAAATTGGAGACTGTCCTCACAGATCAAGTGGGCAGGAATAGAAACTATAGACCTCACTATAAATAAACATTAAAAAACAATGTAAATTACTATATTGATCCAAGAAGCTACCGCAATCTGACACTTCAGTTATGAGGATTGGTAAAGCATACCGTTGAATGTAGAAACCCCAGACTGATCAGATGTTCAAAGGCTGCACTAACAAATGCAAGGAATAGAATAGCAAGAAACTTAGGCACAGGAGTTGGAACAATTTGATCGTTAGTGGTTTAAATAGTCTGCCCTTTAAGTTTGGGTCTTGGAAAGGTATAAATAAAAGAACCAAGAAAAAGACTGGCAGGTTTGCTATCCCTTTCCTCTCGAAAAAGCAATTGGCTCATAATTGACTGGTCCAAAACATCGAGGCATGAAAAACCTTCCATCTCATTTTAGAAAAAATTTAGAGAGTGCTTCTGAAGAAATGTTGGAAACTGTTATTAGTAATGCATGAACTTAAGGTCGATCAACTGCTCCTGGAGAGGATGGTATAACCGATGATATTCTCAGATCTTAAGGCACGTGCCTGTTAACCTTGTTGGCACTGTATAATCTCTGTTACATGGAGGGCATTCTTCCTACGTCTGGACCAATAGTCTCATTGTACCTTTCCCTACAGCCCAATCAGCCTGATAAACATTTAAGACCAATTTACCTTAAACTGTTGTCTTTGTAAAACTTTTGAAAAAATGATATTTAACAGACTGTACTACAAGAATCAGACACCAAACTTTTCCCCTACCGCTATTTTGTTCATGAAAGGGTAAACGTGTGCAGAACTGTATTTCCACTTTCTCACTGCACACACTCTCTACTAGTTTTTCCCACTTTTCTTGTCTAAATTTGCATTTGATATTGTGAACAGAAAACCATTATAAACAAAAAAAATCCCCAATGAACTGCCAAAACTGAATATTGGTGGCAGCTTACTTCTGCTGGATAATAGGATACCATGTCAATAGGAGTATCCTCTGTCCTTTATCAAGCTTTAGAAGTGAGCTAAAGAAATATCTTTAGGTACACCAAGGGAGGGAGTTCTTTGTCCCATGCTATTTTAATATTCTGATTAATGGCTCTCCTAAGACTTACCTGGCTCAATGATCGATGATAGCATGATGATGATTCATGATCCATACAACAGGGCATAAGATGATGAGTACCATTCTTAATGAAGTTCAAGCCAATTGTAATCGACTGCCCTCATAATATCTTCCTCTAAAAACAAAGATATTTAATTTGCTTGAAATCTGACAATTGACAATTTCTGACACTTTATTGGGTAGTTTTAAAATCGGTAAATGGGCAGTTTCTTGGAAACTCACTGATAGACAAAAAAGAGTTCTAATGAAATACTATGAGTTTGGTCAAACTAGAACAACGGAATGGCTAAAAACAGGGCTCAAGTCAGCTCGAAATCGCTGATAGTATTATGTCGTCGGAGACAGCTAACTTCGCAGGAGCGTAATTTCCTAAGGTTTTGACCAAAATTTCGAACTTTTGGTGTCATTTCCATCGGAAAAGATCTCCTACCATTTCATAAGAAAAAATAATTTTTTTTTTTTTTCAAAAATTTTGCGACACAGAATGACAGTTTCAGAAAGGGGCTGCGACAGTCAAAGGGTTAACAAGCAAATGACATCCCCCACCCTTCTTATTTGCAGGGTGAGAATAATTAGCACGTTAAAACTTTCAGATATCTTGGTGTAGATGTTCCCTTTAACAAATCTACTATACCAAACTTAAATAAGAATGCAAGATAGGCTTAATGCTCTCAAAGTGGTGCTGGCTTACCAATCACAAATTATGGTGCTAATGTGAGAATCGTGAGAAGATGTTCAATAACCTATGTTAGGCCCTTAAGTGATTATGCGCTCATGTCTGATATTAGCTAAAGAAAAGTTCTTTCCGTTCTTGGAGTTAATGCAAACTAAAAAATCTCTCAGAATTATTCTTGTGTGTCCAGAATCTACAAAAGTTCTAATATGGAAAGGAGCTTGTATTTCTAGTAATCGTGATAGGATCATTGAGATTAACACTTGATACTCCGGTATTAGGAATGTTAAGAAATGAACCAGACTCTGTACAATGAATTCTCTACCAAGTGTTTAGAGGTAAATTCACAGAGATCTTTATGGATAGTGAAATACGTGCAATTGCATTAAGTTTATAACCTGAATGAACTGTGTCACTGTATGCAACAGGAGCATTTCACCCCTCCATGGAAGAGTGTTCATTTAATATCACATACCGTAAGTCCCTCAGAAGACAGCTCATTGTAGTTATCCCCTTCCTTAAATCAGTTGCTTAAGCAAAATGTACAAGAAGAAATTCTCTCTAGTGATAGTAATAAGTTATCACAAGTTATATTACATTAAGATAGGTAGGGTTGGTAGACAGCATTGCCCAGGAGTTCACTACCGTCCTTGCCATAGTGAATGTAAAACGAAAGCCTGTAATCGTTTTACATTATGGTAGGATTGCTGGTGTCCTTTTTTCCTGTCTCAGACAACATGCAAAGATTTTCAGTTACGTCTTGCTATGCTACTTACACTTAGGTCACCACTACAATAATGTACAAGCTTATACATACAACCCCTCTGGGTTTGCTTCTATTTTCTTTCTAGTTATCTGTTCTTGTTTATTTCCTCTTATTTCCATGGAAGTGGAACAGATTCTTCCTCCCATAAGCCATGGTGTTGTTTGTAAGAGGTGACTAATATGCCTGGAGCAAGGGGCTAGTAACCTCTTCTCCTGTATTTGTTATTTAAATGTAAAAGGAGAAACTTTTGTTTTTTACCTTTTGGGCCACCCTGCCTTGGTGGATACGGCCGGTGTGTTGAAAGAAAAAAAGAAGTTATGTCGTGATGGATCTTGAAACAAGGAGTATTCTGGCAGGGCTGCATCTGTTCTTGTTGCCACCTCCGACAGTTAAGAACGATAATAAATTTGTTGAGTTAGGCATACAGAATTTAACAACTGGCGTTTACACTCCAAACTGAATGTTTGCAATACTAATAGCGCTAAAGCTAACCTATGACATGAACTTGACTCTATCATCATTACTCATTCTATGTTTTCATGAAGGCTCTTGACTCTATATAATAACTCCATCAACTTGCTCATTGGAGAAGCCAGGTACAGATATTAAACAATCAGGGGACAAAGGAATTTAATGTACCAATTGCTATGATCCATCACACATTGGATACTCCTTCATGATAAAGTTGTATGTTAGCTAAGAAGAGTACACCAGAAGGAGAATGTCGAATATAACTTTGTATAACTGTGTTAGCATTAGGAATAATGTTAGGAGAGAAGTAAATAATGGAAAATGATTGTTATAGGAATTGCAGTTAGAAGCCTTAGTAGATCTTAACCCACTATGATAACCTGAACGTAGGGTAAGATGGTTTATGGAGTTTATTAGTTTAATATCTGTTTATTATGCACCCCATACCCTCTGTGGGCGGTAGATTACAGAAGGTACAATAATGGGTCCAGGGACTGGGCCTCAAAGTTTTGATAGCCTGAGCAAGTTACTGAGGTAAAGAATTCACAAATTTACAAAGGTAATGAACTCACAATTTACAAAGGTAATGAACTCCACTGTAGGGCTAGTCACAATCATGACATGTTACAAAGGTTTTTACGATTACTGAAGGTACACATTGGGTCCAGGGACCGGGTCAAAGTTTTTGATGGCTGAACTAGGTACAAGGTAATGAACTCACAAAGTTACAAAGGGTAATGTACTCACAAGTTACAAAGGTAATGAATACTGGTAAGTATGGTTACGTTACGTTTATACATGGCTGCAATCATGAAAATTTTAGGTATTGAGCAATTCTCACTTCCACACCCGGTCACAACTGTAGTGAGTTATTTGTGCAAATGTCTGATTGTGAGTCTCTCTGTCTCACACACAAACAACACACACGCACACATACAATTCATACACCAACATATAAACACCACACACACACACACACACACACACACACACAAACACACCACACCACACACACGCACAAACTCATACACACACACGACACACAACACTCACAAACGTGAAGCAGTATCGCTGAATAGTGCTCCCAGGATTTAGCGTTCTAGTGGCTTGGTCCTAAGATATTTATTAGCGGTCTTCGTATGTGAGTGATGTCAGTGAACATACCTTACAAAGGAGTGTAATAGCTTTCCAGAGTGCGAATATTGTGATAGGATCAAGAATTTTACAATTTAAATTTGAATGAAATTTGAGGTGAGGGAAGGGTAAGCAGTGTCAGTCTGATTATGCTACTGGAACGCGAGTGTTACACAAAGATCCAAACAGTAAATTTGGGTTAACGGTGTGATCTGAAATATTAACAAATACAATATGTTGGTTGATTTATAGCAGCAGTGTAGGTGATAAGGGTCATAAAAGAGTGATTAACTAAATATGAAAGTTAAGAAAAATTAGTCAATCCCCAGCTGTTGGTGTTGTGAATGTAGCTTACATCATCAGACTTGTTATGACCAAATACTGCTACTAAAGAAAAATGAGGGGATCATCAAGTCTTAAAAGAAAAGAAAATCAAAAACTTGAATGCATGATAAAGTCTGAAGGAGATTACAAATTGAGGAGATGATAGCAGTCGACCAGCAGGAACCTCCATTGTTGTTGCAGACGACATCAATTGCCATATTTTGTGGTTAATATTTGGTTAGTGTCTAAAGTCTCAAGTGTCTCGCCCTGCTGGTTGTATGCTATACCATCTCTCTCTCCCTATTTCAGTACCAGGAGATAGATAGTGGTTAGTAAATTATCTAAATATCGCCAGGTAAACTCCAGAAGAGTTGTGTAGCCTAGTGAACCCCCCCCCCCGTTTTTCTGAGGGACAAGCTAGTAAACAAGTACGCACATACAAACACACGTGTGCACCCGTAATTATTGTTATAATAAACAGTATATATTAATAAGGAATTGAGTGAGAAAAAATAATCCTATAATCTTCAAAAAGTAAAGTAGCATAGTGTGCGGAGATCTGGGCCGGGAGAGTACCGGTGAAACAACAACAATAACAAATAGTGTTAACGTAACCCCCCCCCCTCTTTTTCAAAGAACGACAAGCTAGTAAACACACACACACACAAACACAAGTGTACGCAATTAATATTATATAGTATATATTAGTGCATATTAATAAGGAATTGATTGGGAAATTTTTTTTTATAATCTTCAAAAGAGTAGCGTAGCCTAGTGTGCGCACGCACACCCACACACACCCACACACACCCACCACACACCCACACACCCACCCACCACCAACCCCACCCCACACACCCACACACCCACACACACCACACACACCCACCCACCACCCACACCCACCACACACCCACACACCCACACACCCACCCACACACCCCACACACCCACACTCCATACACACCCACACACACACCCACACACACACCCACACCCACACACACCCACACACCCACACACACCCACCACCCACACACCCACCACCACACCCCCCACACACACCCACCCACACCCACCCACACACACCCACACACCCACACACCCCACCCACACACACCCCACACACCCACCCACACCCACACACACCCACCCACACACCCCCACACACCACCACCCACACACCACACCCACCACCACCCACACACCCACCCACACACCCCCACACACACACCCCACACACCCACACACCCACCACACACACCACCCCACACACACACACCACACACACACACACACCACACACACCACACACACCACATACCTCCACCCCCCCCACCACCACACCACCCACACACCCCCACTCACCCACCCCCCCCCCCACACTCCCACCCACACACACCCACACCACTCCCTCCCACACCACCTCCCACACACCCCACACCACACCCCCACACTACACACCCACCACACCCACACACACAACACACACACCACAACAATCACACACCCACCACACACACCCAACAACACACAATCCCCAAACCAGCACACCAAAACCCAACAACACACACGCAAAACCCAACCCAACCACAAAAAACACAACATACAAACAAAAATTGCCAGACTCACAACATACACTCCCCCCCCTCCGAGGACATCACACTCCTTTACCTGATCCCTCCCCTCCCTATTCACCTCCCCCCACCACCCCCCTCGCCCACTCACCCACTTCCCACTTGCTTCACCCCTCCCACCCCCCCCCCCCATACTCCCCAATTTGCCCCAAATTTCCTCCCCTACCCCCCCCCCACCCTTTACTAACAATACTAACCTAAATACAGAATTTCATAGGTTTC
>NW_026467957.1:0-11662 GCF_026875155.1 Cherax quadricarinatus | reverse complement strand
CTCCCCCCCCCTTTTCACGTAAGCTGGGTGCTGCACTGCCGTCGTTAATTCATACAGTGAAATAGCCACCATTGTTCATATGGTGACCTAACCACCATTGTTCATATGGTGACCTAACCACCATTGTTCATACAGTGACCTAGCCACCATTGTTCATACAGTGACCTAGCCACCATTGTTCATACAGTGACCTAGCCATCATTGTTCATACAGTGACCTAGCCACCATTGTTCATATGGTGACCTAACCACCATTGTTCATACAGTGACCTAGCCATCATTGTTCATACAGTGACCAAGCCACCATTGTTCATGCAGTGACCTAACCAACATTGTTCATACAGCGACCTAGCCAGCATTGTTCATATAGTGATCTAGCCTCCATTGTTCATACAGTGACCTAGCCACCATTGTTCATACAGCGACCTAGCCACCATTGTTCATACAGTGACCTAGCCACCATTGTTCATATAGTGATCTAGCCACCATTGTTCATACAGTGACCTAGCCACCATTGTTCATACAGCGACCTAGCCACCATTGTTCATACAGCGACCTAGCCAGCATTGTTCATACAGTGACCTAGCCAGTATTGTTCATACAGCGACCTAGCCACCATTGTTCATACAGCGACCTAGCCACCATTGTTCAAACAGCGACCTAGCCAGCATTGTTCAAACAGCGACCTAGCCAGCATTGTTCAAACAGCGACCTAGCCAGCATTGTTCAAACAGCGACCTAGCCAGCATTGTTCATACAGTGACCTAGCCACCATTGTTCATACAGTGATCTAGCCACCATTGTTCATATAGTGACCTAGCCATCATTGTTCATACAGTGACCTAGCCATCATTGTTCATACAGTGACCTAGCCACCATTGTTCATACAGTGACCTAGCCAGTATTGTTCATACAGCGACCTAGCCACCATTGTTCATACAGCGACCTAGCCAGCATTGTTCAAACAGCGACCTAGCCATCATTGTTCATACAGTGACCTAGCCACCATTGTTCATACAGTGACCTAGCCACCATTGTTCATACAGTGACCTAGCCACCATTGTTCATACAGTGACCTAGCCACCATTGTTCATACAGTGACCTAGCCACCATTGTTCATACAATGACCTAGCCATCATTGTTCATACAGTGACCTAGCCACCATTGTTCATACAGTGACCTAGCCACCATTGTTCATACAATGACCTAGCCATCATTGTTCATAAAGTGACCTAGCCACCATTGTTCATACAGTGACCTAGCCACCATTGTTCATACAGTGACCTAGCCACCATTGTTCATACAGTGACCTAGCCATCATTGTTCATACAGTGATCTAGCCACCATTGTTCATACAGTGACCTAGCCATCATTGTTCATACAGTGACCTAGCCACCATTGTTCATACAGTGACCTAGCCACCATTGTTCATACAGTGACCTAGCCATCATTGTTCATAAAGTGACCTAGCCACCATTGTTCATACAGTGATCTAGCCATCATTGTTCATAAAGTGACCTAGCCACCATTGTTCATACAGTGATCTAGCCACCATTGTTCATACAGTGACCTAGCCATCATTGTTCATACAGTGACCTAGCCACCATTGTTCATACATGGATCTAGCATCATTGTGTTCATACAGTGACCTAGCCACCATTGTTCATACAGTGACCTAGCCACCATTGTTCATACAGTGACCTAGCCACCATTGTTCATACAGTGACCTAGCCACCATTGTTCATACAGTGACCTAGCCACCATTGTTCATACAGTGACCTAGCCACCATTGTTCAGTGACCTAGCCACCATTGTTCATACAGTGACCTAGCCACCATTGTTCATACAGTGACCTAGCCACCATTTTAAACAGTGACCTGCCACCATTGTTCATCAGTGACCTGCCACCATTGTCATACAGGACCTGCCCCCTACATCCTCCCCCCTCTTCATATTGGTGATCGCCCGGGGGTTTTTATACATCCACTTATTAATGAAATATACACGTGAATTCCGAAAACCCCTTTTATTCCAAAATTATTTCATAGTGACCACCTGTCCATTAACTTTTTTTTCCTTATTTTATTTTGTCCCTTATATATTTTCTCCTTATTTTAGCTTTATATACTACCCTATTTTAATTTTTTCCTTTTTAAAAATTTTAAAAAAAATCAATGCTATTTCAGGGCTAAATGAATTTAATTCCAATTTTGCCATTATTTTTTTAACTATTTTTATTTAAAATTACCTTTATTTTCCCCCAAACTTAATTACCCCTTTTTTTTTTATTTTTTTATATTTTTAAATTCTAACTTTAAAAATTAAAACTACCTACTTTTATTTCCCCCAAGTATTTTTTGTTTCATTTTTTTATTAAAACCCTTTTATTGTTTTATTTTAAATTAAAAAAAAAAAAAAAAAAAAAAAAAAAACTACCACTCTTTTTTTTAATTTTGTTAAAAATTCAGGTTATTTTTTATTTTAAGACAAAAACTTTTGTTTAACAACTAACTAAATACAAACAATCTTATAAAACAGCATGACCCTGATAAAAATCCTTTTTTAATGACTTAAAATAAAACAAAACTTTTACTGTAATTTTAACGCAAACAAAAAAAGGGCACCCAGTGCAAAAACAAATAACTACCCTTTTTAAAACTACAAATCAAAATTTTAAAACTTCATCCCCAAATTACAAATTCCTTACATGAAAATTCACCCCATTACCAATGAAACCTGGGTAAAAAGCCTGAAACAAAAATTCATCCTTCCGGTTTACCCCCCAAAAACTTGCCAGACCGGGGGGGCCACCTTACTATCAAAACAATGATAATTATTTGCACAAGGGAAAAACTAAAATTAAAAAAAATTTCCAAATACCAAAAAAACCTCCCTTAAAAAATTTACAGATTCCACAGCAAACTTAAATTTTCAAAACCTGGAAATTTTTAAAACTGTCCCAAAAACAAATCACTTAACTTCATGACCAATATAAATCCCTGAAAACCCAGGACCCACATTACTGAATTCACAAAACAATGAAAATTTTTTGCTCCCCAAACAGTAAAAAAACCCTAAAAGAGTTAAGAGATAGGGGTTTCCCTTTACCCAATTCCAACCCATATCCCCTTTAAAAAAAATCACAAAAAAAAACCCACACCACACCCCCCCCCCCCTTTTTGGCCCCCCCCCCCCCCCCCCACCCCCCCCCCCCCCCCCCCCCCCCCCCCCCCCCCCCCCCCCCCCCCCCCCCCCCCCCCCCCCCACCCCCCCCAAAAAAAAAAAAAAACTACAAAATGGGTCAAAAACCCAGAGCCCAAACAAACGTTACTGTCAATCCAAACCACCTGTAAGAAGGGCAAAAAAAAGTTTATGAGAACAGTTTTCCAACTTACGAGGTGATAAAAAAAAAGACCTGGAAAACCCTATCAAAAATTCTAGGAACAAAAAAAGATATCACGAAATAGCGAAATAAAATTAGCAAAACGATAAACCCCCAACCCCCACCAACAGAAACAGAAAAACAGACTCAATGACTTTTTTCCCAAACTATAGGACAAAACCTTTGCCAATAAAACCCCAAGTCAGATCCCCCACCAAATGACTACCTCACTGGCAATCCCCGAACACACTGTTCCTAGCTCCGAAAAACCCTACAAAGTCCCCCTTATTATCAACACGCTAAAAAAAAGGCGGAATTTAAATCCTTACCCCCCTTTTTTTATAAAAAAAAAGTGTCCAATGCTATCCCCAAATCATTGCAAACTCTTTAAAAAAAATCCATTGAATCCCCCACCTTCCCCTAAGTACCCAAAATGCAAGGGTCACCCCGTCCCAAAGGAGGAGCCCAAAACAGAGTTGAATAAACAAAAGGCCAATATCCAACTTACACCCTCTCTCAAAAATTTCGAAAAATTAATTCAAAAAACAAATTTTACCCCTACCTTTCTCCCAAAATACTCAACCCCCCCAATTTTTGGTTCAGGCCAAAAATAAAAATACTAAGATCTATTTACACATGCTAAAACTTTTTAACACTGCAATAGAAAAAAAGAAGTCCCACGGGGGATCTTAATTGACTTAGAAAAAGCTTTTGATACATTTAAACCCATGATTGCCCACGTAAAATTGTCACACATGGTAAAAGAGGGCACTCCCTCAATACCTCAATCTACCTCAGAAACCCGAAGCCAATTGTGTATGCAAAGGGGGCAAATCTTCTGCACAACCATTACAGTTGGTGCCCCAAAGGGGAAAATGCCCTTTGGCCCTTTTTCTCTTTCTCCATACTAAATGACCTAAAAAAAAAATGTTCGAAATTTACTAAAACCCCACACTATTTGCAATGACACTACATACGTCTTCCCCACCGGACCCAGTACGTTTCCAATACTGAAATACCGAATTAAGAAAAAATCTCCCTGGTGAGGACAACAAACTTACACTAAACATTGACAAAACCACTTCATTCAGTTTGGAACAGAGTCAGTTCCCCTCTTAACAAATGATAAACGGATCCCTATCAAAAAGCAAAAACAGGGGGAAAATTCTTAGGAACCCACTATGATAATAGACTCAAATTTTCTAAATATCAAAAATTTCAAAGGGAAATTTCCAAAGTGGGCATCTATCGAAGTACGGTACTATGCCCCAACAGTCAACCCCTGGCCCTATCACTCTCTTATTTCCCCCTACTCACCAGGGAATTTTGTGCAGGGGCTCAACAACAAGTAACCATCTCAACCACAAATTACCCAAAAAAAGGCGCAGTTAGAATGATAACAAATTCTCACTATAGGCACACACCCCACCAATATTCAATACAAAAAACCATCACCATACAAAAAATTCATTTATTACTGCCCCCTATTACATACTAGAACATTAAAACCTAAATTTTAAACCCTCCCCTCAAACTCCCCTTGCCAACCTCAACAAAAACCATGACCTTAACACAACACAGATCCTTTTTTGGGTTTTCCCCGTTCCACCCCCAGAAAAAACTCAATGACATAAAAGGCCCAAAAAATTGGGAACTCATTACCTGTAAATATAAAAGAAACACACCGTTTATAAATTCAAGTCTCTTCTAAAAGATCACTTATTCCCCAAACCAAATAAATACTGAATACTAAACCCTTTAAAAATTTGTATATCTTAAATGTTTCTAAAATTTATTTACAAAAATGTTAAACCTAAAACCAACTAACTTTATTATTTTTTAATACACTACCTAACAGAATACTCCATTCTACTGAATGTACAAAAATGCATAAAACCATTGACCTGTTTTTGTAATCTCACTTGTGTTTTATAGAAATCTGTTTACATTAAAGTTTTATCAGATATCATCATTGTTTGTTCACTTAAGAAAATTTAAAGCCGCCCGAAAAGCTATGCATAGAAAAATGGTTTTGGCATGCTGCTCATCTGTATTTTTTTTCCCTGTTGTTCCAAATTTTTAAATAAATAAATAAAAAAAAAAAAAAATTCCCTGTGAAACCCGAATAATTTACTGTTTCAGTTTTTTGGGTTTTGTGCCTTGTCTACCGTTTTCTAAAATTTTTTTTCTAGTGTGAAAAGCTGCGTGCATTTTTTTGATATCTATATGATGGTTTCTTATGGTGCATTTTTTTAAATTTTTTTATTTTTTTGAGATGGGGAGCTGCCCTCGGCCCGTTTTCCCTGATAACTATCACTCCGGGCTTATTAAATAAAAGGCTTACACACACACACCCACCACCACAAATAGCATGCTAAGGAAATGTGTTGCAGTGTGAAAAGGTAGGTGGGACAAGCTTTTAAGGGCAACATTATAACACCGGCTAGGGGGGGTCCCAGGGGGGTGTGTCGGGCACAAGAAGTTTGGGGCCCGTAAATTTAAAACCCCAAAGACCACTCACACAACACACCCACACACACACATGCACACACGCACACAAGCAGTGTTATTTCCGGTAGTTATTTTTAAGAATACTTAGGAAGTAGGGGTCCTCCTCAATGTGAAAAGGAAAAATTTATAATAAACCCGCAACAGTTAAAAAGTAAACCAGAAAGGGGAATAAGTGGAGGTAGCATAATTGGGGAAAAAAAATGAACAAATTTTTGCCTACACGATGGATCTTTCAACCCACCCCCCCCTAACCCTCCCTCCCCCCACCAAGCCCCCACACACAAGGGTAGGCACTCACACACATACACACACATACAACAAAATACACACACATACACAACAACAACACACACACAAACACAAAAAACCCCACACACCAACACACACACATCACACCAATACACACACACACACACTAACCACACACACATACACACACACCCACACACCACAACACACAAAAACAAAACACAATACACACACATCACACACATACACACACACAACAAACACAAACACAACACAACCACACACACACACATCACACCCCACATACACAACACACCAACTACACACAACCCCACAACACACCACACACACACACACCCAAACCACACACACACACACATCACCACACACACACCCCCCCACACACACGCAGCACACACACACACACACACACCCCTCAATACACACCACGCACACACACACACACAAAAATACCAAACACAACATCACACACACACATTTCACACACACACACACACACAACACACACAACATACTAAAACCAAAAACCCACAAACAACACACATACCACACACCACACACACCCCACACCAACACACACCACACACACCACACCACACACACACACACGCACACACGCCACCACCCAAAAACCCACACACACACACAACACCACCACGCACATACCCCCACACACACACACACAAAACCCCACAACACACACACACACCACACAACACCCTCCACCCTTGACAAAAAACTTGAACAAAACTTGAACCCCAAAAAGTCCACCCCTTCCCTAACCACCTCACGTTTGCCCACCTACCCTCCCCCCAAACCCCCTAACCCCTCCCCAAACCGTCTAACCCCGCCAACAACCCCCTCCCCCCCTAACATCCCCCCCCTCTCCCAAACCATCCACCCCTCCCCCAAACCATTAATCCCTCCCCCCCCCAAACTCTCCCCCCCAATAACCATCCCCCCCCCCCACGCCAATCCATCCCCCCCCTAACCACATTCCCTCCCCCAACCAGGGAGGGGCAAGGGCTCCAAAGGCGAATCTGAGAGGGAGGAATGGGGGTAGAGCTCAAAAAAAAGGGAGGAAGACTGGGGAAGGAATAGAGAGCGGAAAGGAAGATGGAAGAGGGTTAGCAGCAGAATGAGAGGTGGGAAGCAACAGGCCACAGCGCAGAAATTTAAATAGAGAGATTAGAAGAGGAGCTGAGACATCTGAAACAGCCGAGACAAAGATATTTCAGAAATAGCTCGGGAATGGCTACATCGAAAACAGAAAACAGGTCCCAAAGGAAGCATGGAACTAAACTGTTTTGCGAGGGCCTGCAAACCCCATGGGGCCAAAAAAAAGACAGGGAGCACTTAGGACGAAAGAGAGGTTGGAAGAATTGAGGAACAGGGCATTGCAAAGGGCCTTTCCCGTCCTGTGGGGGCCCGGAGCAGGTGGGCAGGAAGGGTAAACCAAGAAGCACGATGCCATAACTAGGGAAGGGATGAAGGGAAAGGGAAAATCCACGGGAAGGAACTAAAAAAACATCAAGGGGTGAATGGGAGGCCCAGGGGAGAGGTGGAAAGGGAGGACCGTGTTTGTCTAGGGGGGACGAAGAAAAGGGGAAACTTTTGATGAAGAAAACAGGGGGAAAAAAGCGATTTAAAACATCATGAAGGGATGGCAGGGGGACTGACCCAGGTGGCAAATTTTCGGAGAATTGGGGGTTTCAAAGAAAAGGGAAACGGCCTCTCAAAGTAAATTTTTAAGGCAGAATCAACCCCAACCCCTGTCCTAAGGAGAAAGCACGGCTAGGGCAAAAAAGGAGTTCGGAGTGTGTACCTCACCCAGACAGAAAAACCCGGACGAAAGGAAGACAAGAAAAAGAGAGTTCAAAAACGAAAGGAGAAATGGGAGGAATGAAAAAAAGGGGAGCAGAATAACCCAGGATCAAATGGAAAGCAAGCCCCCCCCAGAAACACCTGCAAAGGACTCCAGCCACGACCCCCCAAGGAACAAAAAATCCCAAACCAACCTCACACACGATCCCTTTTTTCCACCCCCCCCCCACAGTTACAGTATTTAAAAAAAAGTTAAGGTTTGGGACACAAAAGCAGATATTAACGAATAAACATGAGGAATGGGAAGAAAGAATCAAGAGAAGTTCCCCCGACATATAGCAGTTACAAAACAAAAAATCATGGGGGACAAAAAACAATGCAACTTCCCACCCGGGTACCCGATCTGGAAAGATAGAAGGGGGAGGGGGGGGAGGGGTGTTGCTCTGCTCGTAAAAAACAGATGGAAAAATTTGAAAAATGGAAGGAATAAATGGACGGGAGAAAAAGATACATGCAGGTACACTTCAGTCTGGGGGAAAACAAGGGTCATTGCAGTGATGTATAATCCCCCACGAAAATGCAGGGGGGCCCAAGAGGAATTGAGGAGCAACAGGCAAGGTGGACACATTGCGAGGGGGCAAAAAGAGCTCACTCCCAGAGCAAAGTTCTGGTTAGGGGGATTTTAACCACAGGGGGAAATGACTGGGAAAAACCGGGCCCCATGGGGGGGCCCGAAAAATGGGGAAACCCGGGATGTTGGACATGGGGGGAAAACCCGTGCACCAACATGTTAAGGGGGCACTACCAGAGTGAGGGGGAGGGAACCAGCAAGATTTGGGCCTTGGTTCACCCTGGGCACTCAGACATTGAGGACTCAAGAGAGAGTCCCCCAGGACTAGCGACCACGTGGTTTGTGCTTTGAATCATAGTGAGCTGCAAGTGGAGAGATAAAGGAGTAGAATGGGAAAAAAAACCGACTTAAAAGAGGGGACTAATAGGGTGAAGAAAATTCCGCGGGAGGGCCATGGGACAAAAATGGCAGGAAAGCCATAAATGAAATGATGGAAAATGTACAACAAAAAAGCAAAGGCAGGGAAAAATTTATTCCCAAAGGGAACAGTAACAAGGGGAAGACCAAACAAGCCCTGGGGTTCCCGAGGGGGTAAGGGGGCAAAAACAAAGTGCAATAAGGGAAAGGAAAAATTTCAGGGCAGAGAAAACACGAAAATAGGGGATCATCGCAGAACGGAATGAGACCACAGGAAGGGGGAGGCCCGCGCTAGAAAAAGACAAGCTGGAATAAGACGACCCCAAACTGTTTTTAGCCACTAGGAGGAAGACAACAGTCAAAAACCAGGTGTTCGATTAAGGACGAAAGGTGGAGAACCACAAAAATGATAGGAGGGATTGAGGGGCTGAACAGGAAAATTTAAGGAAGTTTTTTCGAGAGACAGGAAAAGGGGTGTGGGGAAAACACACAGAAGGGGGAAAATCAAGAGGGAATATCCAAAAAGTGTTGGATGACTACGAACAAAATGAGGAGGGGGTGAAGAAGTCTTAGTGACCTTGAACTCAAAAGGGGATGGGACGGAAAAAATTCCCCCGGGTCCTTAGAGAAGGAGAGAATGCTTTTGTGTGCCTTAACCAAATCTTCAAAACATCCCCTTTAAACGGGCAACTACCTAAAATGGAAGATAGCTAATGTAGTCCCCAATTTTAAGAAAGGAAACAGAAAAGGAACAAAATACAGACCCGTGTCTTGACTGTATTGTGTGCAAAGTCATGGAGAAAATTTCGGAGGGGGTGGTGAACACCCGGAAAAGGGAAAAAGATTTAAAGAAAAAAGCATGGGGTTTGGGAAAGGGAAAAACTTGATCACAACCTCCTGGATTTTATGACAAGGAACGAATAAGACAGAGAGAGGGTTGGGAATTGCTTTTTTTTAACTGCAGGAAGGCCCTTTTACACAGTTCCCCAAAGAGATTTGTGCAAAAAGCTGGAGGGGTCAGGCCCCTAAAAGGAGGGCACTGCAAAGGATCGGGAATACCCCGACAGGGGGGAGCAATAGTCATGGTCTGAAGAGGTATCACAGTGGGCGCCTGTTCGGCGGGGTCCCCCAGGGTCATTCTGGGGCCAGTGCTATTTTTGATATATGGAACGAAGAGGAAGGAATGATTGAGTGTCCCTTTTGCAGATGACGTAAGTTATGAAAGAAAAAAAATCGGAGAGGATGAGGCGGACTGCAAAGAGACCTGGAGAGGCGGACATGGGTCCCGTAACTGGCTTCTCGAATTCAATCCAGCCAAAAGAAAGCATGAAGATTAAGGGGCAAAAAAGACCCAGAAGGTATAGGCTAGGGGACAAAGAACAGACCTCACTCGGGGGAAAGCCCCGGGGGGGAATAACACGGGAATCACCCGGGGGCACACTCAACCAAAAAACCCCGGGAGCATAGGGCGCCGGCAAACCTGAGAATAGCTTCCCAAAACCCTTAATAAGGAATGTTCAAGAAAACTGTACACTGTGTATGTTAGGCCCATAGGAGTATGCGCACCAGTTGGAACCCACACCTGGTCAAGCACGTCAAGAAGTTAGAGAAAGTACAAAGGTTTGAAAACAAGGTAGTCCCAGAGTTTAAAAGGGAATGTCGTACGAGAAAAGGGTTAAGGGAAATGGACTGACGACACTGGAGGACAGAAGGGTCAGGGGAGAATGATAACGACATACAAGATACTGGGGGGATAGACAAGGTGGACAGAGATAGGATTTTCCCCAGAGAGGGGACACAGGGGCAAGGGGTCACAACTGGAAGCTGAAGACTCAGACAGTCACAGGGACCCTAGGAAAATATTTTCTTTAGTCATAGAGTTGTCAGCAAGTGGAATAGCCTAGCAAGTGAAGTAGTGGAGGCAGGAACCATACATAGTTTTAAGAAGAGGTATGACAAAGCTCAGGAATCAGAGAGAGAGAGGATCCAGTAGCGATCAGTGAAGAGGCGGGGCCAGGAGCTGAGTCTCGACCCCTGCAACCACAATTAGGTGAGTACAATTAGGTGAGTACACACAAACACAACTGCTAAACGCCGATGTTCTAATACCTCACTGCATCATGTCAGCATGTCCACCTAGGTCATTCATATCACCACTCTCTTGTTGAGAACTATTTATATTCACTGGTAACAGCATCCTTTGCGAACTCGGTGATATGCTCATTATGCAGTCAATTCCATGTTTCTACAGAGAATGTCAGAGACTCACTGGTGCACTTGATGAGGGAACACAACCAGATTACTGACTGAAAAGATTCACGCAGTTCATGTGTGATAATCCCGACTTTAATGTCTCAACATTAACATGTCGTAACACATTCCGTGAAGCGGGAGGGAGTAAAACCCGTGTCACTCCCGGAGATAAATGTATAGAATACCGACACTATAGAAAAAAATAGGCATACGCCCAATGGAAATAAGTCACTCTAACTTTTTAGGGTTATCTCAGGTTCTCTACACATATGCTGCCATGTGTGATAATCTATGTAACTGCATTTTTGTATACCTGAATAAAACTTACTAACTTTCCATATAATGCGATCCTTTATTGACTACGTCTCACCCACAAATAAGCTTTATCAAGTCACAAACTGTCTGCTTAAGACTTGATAAAGTCCACTGTGTGGA